>JSYW01003133.1:0-17792 GCA_000787475.1 Lentinus polychrous
CACTCTCGCCTTGCAGAGTTTGCGGAAGAGATTGCGTTCTTTGGGGGAGAAGAGACGGAGAAGATGCTTGTGGAGAGGGAGTATGCTGGGCTGATTAAACATGAGAATACCGTGTTGAGGAGGCGGTGGTGGCATGGATGTGTAGAGGAAGGAATTGTGAAGTGGTTGTGGGGAAGTTTCGGGGTAAGTACCGTGTTGATCAGCTGTGATTCTTGGCTGAGCGGAGTATATCGCGGTGTGTTGTGACCGCAGCTTTGCATCTGCGCCATTCCTGTATTCTTCCACTTACCGGGGGTACATAGCTTCGATTTGGGTAGTCGGACAGAAGGTGAGTAAGAGAATACCCCTACAGGCCCTTATCTTACGCTCTTCCTGTAGGGTTCGTGACGAACCGACGTCTTCTCTTGTCCTCTTCAGGTGAGTATGTATCACGAGTCGACGTATTACCGAGACTGAAGCACCCCATAGATGCGGTTGGCAGGGTGATGTATTCCTACAAGGACCTCTCCGAACTGGCAGGGTACACCGCACGTGTATCATTACTCCTTGAGACCATGGCGGATATACGCAAGGGCAAATACGAGAAGGCATTGGTTGCCAGTGCATCCAACGAGGAGAATGCGAAGAGTGAGTGCGGAGACCATCTACTTCCGCTTATCTCGACGCTGATGTTTTTCTGGCCAATTAGTCCTGAGAGGCCGAGGCCAAGTGATAGAGTCTGACGAGATTCAGTTCGAGAATGTCCCTGTCGTGACGCCCAACGGAGATGTTCTAGTGAAGAGCTTGAGTTTCTATGTCAAGCCCGGGGTATGTCCCCGCCTTTGAGTCAACCCACATGACATTGCTTACCGGGATCGTGTTTCTTTACAGCAACACCTACTGATAGTAGGCCCCAACGGTATGTATCCTTGCCTTGTCGGTACCCGAGGTCTGCGCTGACGGCTCTGCCTCACAGGCTGTGGAAAGTCTTCCCTCTTCCGTATCTTGGGTGGTCTATGGCCAGTCTACGGTGAGCTTTCCTCCTCTAACGAAGCATTGATCACCCTGCTGAACGCGATTGATCAGGTGGTATTGTAAGAAAGCCACCAGCGTCCGAGTTTATTTTGATCCCGCAGAGACCTTACCTATCATTGGGGACGTTACGTGACCAGGTCATATACCCTCACTCTAAAGCAGACATGGAAGCCAGTACGTAGACTGCCTTCCCTGCGATGATCTCGGGTGGATGGCTGATGCGTGCCATGCAGGAGGCATCACAGATGACGACTTGCTGAACATTCTGTCGACGGTGAACATGAGCCAAATCGTCGAACGTGAAGGTGGCTGGGACGCTGCTCGAGAATGGAGAGAAACCCTAAGTGGAGGAGACCAACAGAAAATCGCCTGGGCGAGATTGTTCTACCATAAGCCGAAGGTAAGCTTGCTTTGAACATTGGCTTGCGTACTTGGCCTTAGCCTTTACTTTCTTTGTCTCGGTGCGATAGTATGCCGTCCTCGATGAGGCGACCTCGCTGGTACCTCCCAACATGGAAGGCCTCATGATGCAACATGCAACCGAGTTAGGGATCACGCTATTGACTGTTTCCCATCGGCCCTCGCTTTGGAAATACCATGCGATGATATTGCAGTACGATGGTCAGGGAGGATATGTTTTGTAAGTCCCTCCGAATCGATCCTGGCAGTATGCATACTAACGGATTGGGTATGACTTACCTTGCCGACGATCTCATTCCTCTCTAGTACGAAGTTGGACGCGGAGAAACGCCTCGCCTTGCAACAGGAGAAGGAAGCCCTTGAGGCGAAGCTGCTTGAAGTGTACGTACTTTCCTCGGCATGTCCTGTCGGAGATACAGGATGATTGACGTTTGCGTGTACATTCTTTCCCTCATCTTCCCTGCGTCCCTTCTCTCTATTGGTATTTATAGGCCGAAGATGAAAGCGCGATTGGAGGAGTTACGGTCCGCAGCTACTGAGCGTGTGTCTTGAGGACACACGCGTCCCCTTGTACTATAGTTCGTGGGTAAGACTTCTCTCTATGGTGACGATACCGAAGTCAGTACTCGTTGGTCGTCCATATATGTGATGCCAGTGGCTGAGCCGCCTTGGGGGAGTTTGATCGGCGGAGCGGAAGACCTTTGGTGCGGGCTCTGAGGGGCTTGGCACCTTCGCTGTATGAATACATCGCACACATAGCGACATTAATCTTGCTTGCGCATGGCTGATGACTATCGAAATTTCGCGAGCCAAAGATGGCAACGTTTTGAACATTTGCCAGAATCCGAGATGAGTTGCAAGTACGTGTGGCATGGCACCCTTGTGGTTTACTATACGGTAGCCCCGGGCCGCGGAGCAAAATGATGAAATGGACCAAGCGGGGAAGATCGGGATCTAGGACGGGTTCGGGTTATGCCTAGTTGGGACGCTCCTCATTGGCCCGCGTGCGCGCTCCATTGGATTGGCTCGGCCTGTGGCAAAGGCGTCGCAAAGTGCTCCGACTCCGACTCAGTGCCTCGCTCAGCCCCGTCTATTTCTTCTCAAGCAACCACCATCTTCCCTGACGCTACCACAATACCTTAGACCTCACCCATCTATTATATCACTGCATAGATCTTTCTTCACTTTGCCAAAATGCACTATTTCTCTCAGTTGTTCAACTATGAGTGAGTGTCTATCATCACTTGGCAGCGTACGAGCAATTTGTGCTCACGCGAGGGACTCTAGTCACCCCTGGTCGCACGTTGTGATTGGAATGTGGCACAAGTATCCCAATCCCCACTGCTCACACGTCTTGTCCATCGACGTCGTCGACCGTTCGGTCGACCCAAACACGGGGATCATTCGCACCGAGCGGATACTGGGCTGCAAGCAGAAGGCGCCTACATGGATCGTCAAGGTATGTTTCTCCCGCTGCCCTATCCTATCTCGGCTGCAGGTGAACTAACAGCATATATGCAGTTCTTTGGCGGTTCTGAAGACGCCTTTGTACGGGAAGTCTCATTCGTAAACCCTGCGACACAGGAGGCGACCATCACGTCCGTCAATCTGTCACTGTCCCAATTCGCCACCTGCTACGAGAGCATCCGCTACGTCCCCGCACCGAATGGACGGACAGCGTTCGTGCAAACAGCGGAGATCCAGGCTAGGATGGCAATATGGCGGAGCGCCGCGGACAGGCTAGAGAATTGGCTGGTTCAGAGGTTCGAACAGAATGCACAGCTGGGCAAGGTTGGGTTCACGGACGTCTTGCGGAGGATGTGGGAAGCCAAGGAGCAGCATCAACACGCCCAGTAGCATGATCTACGTGCTGGCTGTGTTGTCCCCCGTCATTCTTTCTGGGTTCCAGGTATTTCTATCTCCTAGAGGTGCTCTTTGGCTTCGCTTTCACGTTTAGAGACATCCCTCCTTCAAAAGTTCGCCATCAAGGCGCCTTACATTACGACACTACGATATATTCAATGTACAATCCCGCCGTACGGTCATACCAACATTGTCAGCTATGCAAACATATATAGAGACTTGTGAGATTTTGAGGTCATCCGAGACGAATTCTTCATGTGAATTGAGTGAGCGGATATTTGATAGGCGCGAAGTGGTCGGCATCTCCGGAGCTGGTCTCGTACCCTTCCGGAGCATGCCCGGTTGCTGTTTCCTAATGTAGAAATCAGGCCTGGCAGCGCCGACAACCTTCCATCGCGTCACAAACGGCGGCGCAGCGGACTCGAAAGCGTTGAGTGCGCCGCCTTTCACAACGACGACAACGTTGAGTGCACCGCCGGGGCTCGAACTCGACGTAGCATATCTTTCTTGTTTCTTGCAGCATCTTGCGCAACGGAACGGCAACCATAACTTAACGATTGGTAACGATAGATGGACGAGCTCGTCCACCATTGTATTCACGAACTCTCCTTCGACGGCGACCTCGGTAAGTTTTCGTGTTCGTCGTGATCACGTTGTCGCTTCAACGCGTCCATGGCAATGCAATGATACTCGCGACGCGACCAAATGGTCGAAAATCGCAGCGTGCTCATTCAGGGGTTCGAATCCCAGCCATGCCGCTTTTCTCGACAACGCTTTGTTCATTCATCTCTTTTTCCTGCTCAAGTCGACTGACTCGCTTCGCGACAGGATGTAATGTTTCCCGTCTACGGGATTTCATCGTAGACTTCTACGCTCACAGGACGTCTGAGCCCGCGCAGACGGTGGACGACGCCTTCTGCGCTTTCGTCTGGTCTGTCATATTGCAACAACCCAACGTTCGGGTGGGTGTAGTGCCAGAGGATGCCCAAGGGACAGAGGTGTATATCGCTCCTCAGCCTAGTAAGAAAGGGAAGGGTAAAGATGCTGAAGCTGCAGATGCGGTTGTGACCTTGGAAGTCATACCCGACGCTGCTTCCCGTTCTTTGGAGGAGTTGCTTCAGCAATATGGTGATAACCTCCGCATGGCGGTTGATCCAGAAACAACCTTTGTCGCTCTCACCGGGTCTCATAACCGAGTATGTCTTCGTTTGCTACTCATGCGAAGATGGCGCCCATGTACTTACATGTCTATGTCTAGCCTTCGGAACTTACAGGCATAGTTTATACTGCGCTGCAGTTCGTTGCGCGTGGGCGTGAAGCTGGCATCAGCGTCGTTGATTTGAGCAAAAAGACCGGTTACGATGCAAAAACATGCCACTACATTGTCGAGAAATTGGTGAAGCTCAACTATATGTTCGTACTGTTATTCCGTGCTCTATTGCCCGCTGACACTTCCCATGTTCAGTGTCAAGCGCAAAAAGTCCGGAGTAGGCTCGAACTTTTGCATACACAAGTATTTTTTCGAGCGCAGCACCATTTGGCGTGAGGTGTTGAACGAAGAAGCTGAAGCAGCTACTGTCGACTTGAAGATAGAACTGGATGAAGACCAAGGAGCCGATGATGACCCCACTTATCAAGCGAGAGCTAGAACAGATCTCAACTTTACTCCGATTGACATGCGACACCTTTCGAGCCTTCCCCTCGTTCGTGCACGCATTGTAAAGTTACTAAAAAACTCGCCCCACTATATGCATACAACCCATAATCTTCTGGTGACAATTGTGAGCGATTTACCTCGCAATATTCTGCAACGATCTGACAGAGTGTGGACAGGGTTACGCTCAACCCACTAGAACCGAACGCCGTTTCTTCCTGACCCGTCTACGCGAGTTGATGGCAGAAGGGTTGGTCGAGAAAGTCCAAGTTCCGCATGCGAAGCGCGAGGGTGCCATAGTAACCTGTATCCGGCTGGTTTCTCCGGACCAAGTCAAGGACCCAGAGGACAACGTGGAAATCGACCAAGGTCGGATACATTCACATTAAGCTTTCTAGCCGTACTCAATGACATGACACGTAGATCAAGCAGAGGAGAGTTCGTCAACCGTGAAAGCCAACCTTACTCTCCATAAGCAGCTCATCGACCTCGTACACGCATCAGGCACAGAAGGCATAACGATCAATGTACGAACGCATGCATTCCGGACCTTGCATGATCGTTTACTCACATTATACGATAACAGGAACTCTCCCTGGCCTTGGGAAATTTAGACAGGAGGATTGTGGAGTTACTCCTAAAGCGACTGGAAGAAGCGATTTCCCCACCACATCTAGCTGACCTTGCCATCGCCCAAATCCGAGAAACCCATGGACGGGAACGTCGAAACCGATATTTCACCTTGGCCAATTATCGCGTTGTAGCGGAGAGGGAGAACGTGGAGTCGAATTATGATGCCATCGATATGTCTCAAGCTGGAGAATATCTCCCTGTCACCGCTGAGCTATTCTATGACGATGAAGCAGAGCTCATTAGCTACCTTGACGGCTACAATGGAGTGGAGACCAAATCAAGTCTTCGCCAGACAAAGGGCAAAGAGCCGAAGAAGGTCAAAGAGCCCAAGGTTAGAGCACCACCCAAGCCGAAAGTGTACAAGAATCCTATTCTTCCCGATGGCACAGTCAAGAGAGGGAGACCGCGAAAGGAATGGGCGGCGCAGAAGAAAGCAGCTGACGGCGACAAGCCTGTTTCGAAAGGTGGGAAGAAGCGTAAGCGGGACGTGGCGGAGGCAGATGAAGCTGCTGCTGCTGTGCCCTCCGGTTCCACTATTGTCGAAGGCCCTGCATCAGAAGCGCCTCCTCCGCCGAAGAAACGAAGGGGTCGACCACCGAAGAAGGCACCTGTGAATCAAGATGTGGGTCCACCCTCTGTCGACCTACCCGCGCCAGTTGAAGGTGGCGAATCTGCACCAATCTCAGACGGTCCTCCGGTGCCTTCGAACACGTCCACCACTGTACAACAGCCTGACATCGTGGATGCAACCTCGGCACCAGCTCTTGGCCACGCAGTGACTTTGTCTCAAATTATGGAGTCTGCCAGTCAGTCCATCATTGAGAGGCGAGAGGATGATGTACCGCCCGGGGTTGCTGGACCATCCACGCCACTTCCTGCGACTGAAGAAGAGCCACGTACAGTTGTGGAAGCTGCACCCGTTGCTTCAATGTCGACAACTACTGTCGTTGGTGTCAACGAGCTGCCGGCCCCCGTGGCCGACATCGGTCCTACCGTTCAGGATGCGCGAAATAGTCCCGACACCGCGATGGAGCTAGAGAATGGTTCTTCGCACAACAATGCTATGGATACCGCCCAACAGGCTGCTCCTGCGGGTACGCCAGTGGACGACATTCCCATTGATCCCGCTCTATTGGCCCCCGAACTTGGAACTCAGGATCAAGATGGAGTTATGGTAAGCTACCTGAAGCCCCTGCCAAAGACATGCGTCTAATCTGTGTACCAGTTGAGCACTGCTGAGCAGCCTCCCGAAAGAGTAGCTACCCCACAATCAGGTATACCGACCTTGGAAGGAGAATCTACAAAGAGACCACTACCTCCTGCCGAGTCAACACCGAGCCAACGCTTGACAAAGCGAGCGAAGACGGCTTCTGCACGCGATACGCCCCGTAAGCAGACCAACTTATCCCAGACACGTCGGGAGAAGGAAATCCTTCGCATGCTGGAGGAAGCCGGCGGTGTTCTCAATTCCAGTACCAAAGAGTTCATGGACGCTCACGCCGCTGTGGTTGAGGCCCTGACGAAAGAAGGCGTACCTACAAGTCAACGTCCAGGGACTCGTATAGACAAGCGGACGGTCGATTCGACCATCCGGTCTATGGAGGAGCATGGCAAGATCAAGGTCTTGACAACTACAATCACATCCACTACAGGACTAAACCGGCCTGTTCGCATCGTTCATCTTCCCGATGTTACTGAGGAGCAACTGAACGCGTACCTCGGAGAGATTAGCCGCACCCTGCGATTATTCCCTCCCAACCATGCAAACCCTGTGAAGACGTTGCCCGAGCCGGTCCCGTATGGAGGCGTCGAGGCGAAGCCGGCGCCACTTCCGCCAGTCCCAAGTGCTATGACTGTCTTGGACTCAAAAAAGGACCCTGATCTTGCCGAAAAGATATTTGGATACGATGACGAATTCATCCGTCAGACGTTGCTCACGGATAGACATACTTTGACCCAGCTCTTCGGAGGGATCCATGGGAAGATGGCCAGGGTCAGAGAGCTTCACCTAGTGACCCTCAAATTATTCGACGAACATGATGAATCGCCCAGCATCATATCACACGAGCAACGGATCATCTACGTGCCCTATTACTACACCGAGCTCACCGTTGCCACCTTCTGCTCGATTGTACCAGTCATTATCTACAACGAAGAATTGTTGCAACTCCTACAGTCACCAGAAGGTCGACAAACTCTTGTCGGTGCTCTTCCTCCC
This sequence comes from Lentinus polychrous, assembly GCA_000787475.1. Taxonomy (NCBI): domain Eukaryota; kingdom Fungi; phylum Basidiomycota; class Agaricomycetes; order Polyporales; family Polyporaceae; genus Lentinus; species Lentinus polychrous. The sequence continues at coordinate 7,803 of JSYW01003133.1, forward strand.
AGTATTCAACACACGCTGCAAGCCTCGAAGGCCAGAGCGCAAGCCAGACTGCAAGATCTTCTCGAGGTCCTTCAATATCTCCACCTGGTCACACCATTGCAGCCCACCCAACAACTAGGTCCCACCGCGATTCAAGTCAACACAGATGGCCCTCACCCTAACGTGTACGAACCTGCTTCGCCCAAACTCCCGGCGCCCCAGTATTGGCGTTTCCATACTACCGCGCCGATATATCTTTGGGCATTAGCCACCCAGACCCCAGCACTATGGAAAGAGGTTCCAGTAAATACAGTCGCAGAAGCCGTCGAGTACTGGCGGAACTTCGAGCGAGCCTGTATCGACGAACGTTTCGGAATCACTCTGATGGGAGTCCCACCGGACACCAGTGGCCGCAATGCCCACGTTCCCGAGTTCATCGTCAGGCTTCTGCGGAGGCATCGGAATTGGAGCACATCGTATAACCTCTCGTGGTATCAAAGTGAATATCTGCGACGCTTCATAGACAGAGGTACAGGTGCTACCCCGCTGCAAGACGAAGACGGTGGCCAGGCTCGTTTGGCCAAGATCTCATATATCGCTTCTGCGCCTCTGGACATAGTGCGCCAGTTCTACTCAGGGGAAGTCGAGAAACATACCCACGAGAAGCACAAGGTACGAGCGTCGAGAAAGAAGAAGTTGACGGCGGCGGAGAAGGCAGCGAAGAAAGCCGAAGAGGGGAGAGCGAAGATGGCTCGTAAAGCTGCAGATGCGAAACAACAACGGGAGAAGATTTGGGAAGAGATCGTGAAGCGTGTGCACCCTGAACCGTTGAAGGGTTCTGCTGCAATTCGCGTCAAGAGAGTGCGGAGTCAATTCATGGCTAGCACAGGGATGAATATCGAAAAATGGGAACGACAGGTGTCCAAGGCAATTGATGAAGCGAAGATGGCCGCGAAGCAAATCATTACTGCGAAGCCGCTACCCCTTGCTGCTCCGCCACCCCCACCACCACAGCCTATAGTGTCGGATGTTGCCGCAGCTGAGCGGTCCGTGGATGAGCTCGTCGAGGCTTTGCGGAGCGCGCCGCGCCGTCCGGAGAAGCAGAAAAAGAAAGGAAAGGGCAAAGCTAGTAAGTACATGAACATTTTACTCTGACTTGCATACTCACTCACTGTATCATCACCAGCCGAGTCAACAGACGAACCCAAGGAGCCGCAACGACGACAACGCTTCCCATGGACGAAAGAATACGATGATCTCGTTCGGGACGTCGCAGCTATCATCCATGTTCGTTGTCGGGAGAAACATCGACCCGAGTGGGGCTCAGCCGACCAAATCTTCCCCGGGAGATACAATTCGGCGCGACAACGTTTCGAAAGGCTTCTCTCCGAAGACCCTACAATGGAATCGTACATGAAGCGACTCGAAGATCGTTGGTATGAACTCTGGATTCAAAATCGCGGAACGGAGCTCTTACCGGATGACGATCCTGGGAGTGGGACGAATTTCGATCTGGTCAAGCATGTCAAGTTCTTGAGGACGCATGTGGACAAGGCTGCATTGCGCGTTGGTTATACTGAGACTATTCAAGGTCCAGCTCTCACCTTGCCGAGTACGGTTGAGGAGCTTCTTCGAGCATATAACGTCGTCGAGCCTTCGCCGAATGCACCCGCGTTTGATTTCCTGTGGACCAACCCTTCAGAGGAGAATCGAGAGAAGCAGTTCTATCAACAGGCCTTCGTGATGGAGGAAGATGTGCCGGATATGCCTGTTTATCCTGACGAGTCTGTCTATGTTGCCGATTCGACGTTAAAGGTTAGCATTTCTGTCGTATTAGCATTCGCGGAGAGAGTTCTCAATACAACTGCAGATGGTTCTCGGGACGCCGAACGAAGCCTACGATCCAGAACTTGCGTCCGCGATCTTGAAGAGTGTAGGCGAAACACCTGTGGGGGTAGCAACTCGAGAAATGCTCCAGAATAAAGTTCTTTCGAAGCTTGTCCGCGATCCGTCAAAACCAAGACCAGGCAGGACGCTGAAGATATCCGACTCGTATGTCTCCCGATATCGAGTATCAACTCCGTGAACGTTAGACACTGACGACCGCATGTAGCAATCAAAACGCACTGGACGGCCAGTTCTCCAGCGAACTTTTCCAAGATGCCGTTTCCCTCGAAGAGATGCTGGAGCAAGAGGGCTCTGGATGGCGTGACTGGTCCTTGTTGGCAACTGACGGCGAGATTGCTGCATTGGTTGAACTGGTTTCGGAATGCAAGGTGAGCTGCAACCATTCAAAACGTTCCTGCTCATTTGACTCATTTGACTGACAATCTACATCCTTATAGCTCGATACGAGGGTTGATACGTCAACCGCTCAAGCTGCGCGAGGGGCAATTGATTGGAATAGTAAGAAAGCAGGTGAGATCCTTCGGAGTGGCCTTCGGAGTGGCGACTCTCTGCCCGTAGAGACGTATTCATATTCTGAATTTCAGATGACGATGACTTGGAAACTGCGATACAGATCCGCTACATAGGAAGTCGATCTCTGGAAGCTACACCCGCACCCGCGGAAGGGCAAGATAAGGAAGACAACACCATACCTATAGATCCTGCACTCTTGCAGGCTCCAAACACTGTTTCCCCGATGGCAGTTGGCCCTACCGTGGAAGACGTGACTATGGCAGAACCAGAGCCAACTTCCGCGGGAGAGGGTCTGCACGGAAAGACATTCGATGGAAACACAGCAGCTTGCAAACGTTCCGGAGCAACGTTGGTCGATTGTACCGCATGCCTCGAGGAGAGCAGAGACAAGGTGCTGGCATCTTTGCCCGGTACAGTTGCGGAACTTGCCAGACGTATTCTGGATATCCTCCAAGAAGCTGGTTCGAAAGGCGTGAGCAAGGATCAACTCAGAGTCAGTACAACTCTCCTGTCTCAAAGTTGCTCCGAACACCCTTCATTGAACTGTCCTTGTCAGACTGCTCTTGTCGAACAAGCTTCATCTTCTTTGACTGACATCAGCGAAGCCATCAACGCGTTGACAGGTAGACCTAGGTTAGAGCCCCTGGCATTTTGGACTGGCTATCGTGATATTGTGCTCGTCTCAGCCGTATACCTTGCATCGTGGACGGTCGCACTTCCACAGTCTCAACCTCAGACTCAGCCTCAGGCAGATCAAGCGGATGAATCAGGGCAATCCTCCCAACCCGCTAATATTGTGCGAATGTTCCCTCGAAGATGGCTTGACGTTCATGGGAGGGTCATGGGTGAGATTTGGACCTCGGCGTGCCGAGCAGTGACTGGGATGATGGTGTTTAGGCCTGGAATTTCTCAGGTACCACGTCCCATTTGACTTCCCATTGGTTGTTGAATTGACCGGTCTTTCTTGCGCTACAGGCGGAGATACGCTGGAGGCTAAAGATGGTTTATGACCGTCAGGAGATCAACGACGTTCTGAGGCATTTGTTCGACCGAGGGTTTGCGGAACGAGAGATCAGAGATGACGGTGTGAAGTTGGGTGTCGGCTTGCCGGATGACGAAGAGGAGAGAAATACTTTTTGGATGTTGGGTGAGAAGAAGCATTGGTATACCGTTCCATAAATAATTGCAGTGACTATGCATTATGAGCTTCGATTGTTGGATGTTACGAGGGTATTTCCGGACGCGCAGTAGTTACGTTGTACCGGTTGTCATGTTTTCGTATTTTGCAAACTGTATTCCAGCATACTTTTCTTGTGTAACTAGCCTTGTTCTGTAATCTCGCAGTCGATGGTTCTGTAGCAATTGTAGCGGTCCCTGATTCCACGCATACCCATACGAGGCGGGTATCCAGGTGAAGCAATAGCATTGCGGACCAGGCAAGTCGGTAGTGTTACAGCTGGACGTGCGAGCATCATTCTCAGAAGACAAGCCTTGGACACCGTCTATTCATAAGTTATTGATCCTCGCCGGGCTCGCCGCTGCAATGGGTGATTGATTTGAATAGTAGGTACAGTGCCCGTCGTAAAGTGTTCTTTCGAGCGAGAGTACTATGCAACCTGGTTAGTGCGTCTTGGCGGACAGGACTGCCTTGAGATCAGCCTCAGAATGTGGGGTCCGGGATGTTCATGATACTGAGGAGGTCGTGATGATACCATCATACCAGCCGACACCCGACAGTCGCGGTAATGGCGATTTTCCACATCCAGATTTTGTCAAATAATATCGAGAATACCTTGCATGAGAGCTCGCCGGTGCACCTGGATAGCCAACGCGGTCGAATAAAGCGCAGGGATCTTGTTGGACGAAGTGGTGGTGGGAGAATGGCAAGTGAAATGGGCGTCTGAAACGGGGGCATGGCGACGATCGAAGAAATGATGGGACGATCGGACATATGCACTTGTGAATTGCCGCAGTGTCGCAGCAAGTCTCTCCTTCCATCCTCCACGGTTGACTTGTGTCTTCCTGCCACTCCCTTTCCTTCCTTCTTTTCTCTCCTTTTCCCCCCTCATCCTCTGTCTCTCGGTTTCGCAACCGGCTGGCCGTCGTCGCAACCGTCCAATATTTCTCTGGCAGCGATTTTGCAATAAGCAAGATATCCTGGCTGGTTCTACTTGCGTTTCTTCTTGCCCTAGCGGCAGCACTTCGCATCTTTGGAAAGCACGCGGCTCTTTCAGTCCTTCGGTGAGCAAAATGCAGGTGATGTACGCCACACAAATGCTGAAGGCAGGCTCCAGAAGCCTTTGCTATGTACTTCTCAAATGCCTCGTCTTACATTCCCGACAAACTGAGACTGTTTGTGAGTACTAAACCTATGGTCTTGATGCATTCTTGGGCTGCGTGCAGGCTCGTGGCAGGAAGCCATGCGCTTGCTGACATCCTGCACGCAATCTCAGATTGCTGTACTTGTTTACAGTCGACTTGACATGCTGAACAAAACTCCAGTGGGAACGGGTCACGTTCACAAAAATCACCATCATCTACTTCGTCTTCTCCGTTCTTCACTGTCTCATCCAGATCGCCCTCCAAATCCAAGCTTTCAACACCAACGCAGGTGCCGACGTCTTCCTCAACAACATCATTGCACAGGGTAATGCCACCCAGCCGGGCTTTGCTGTTCTCGGAAATGATTTGCGTTGGTGTGAAACTGTCCCCAATAAGGTGGACGCCAGCAGCTGCAAGGTTATCTGGTCGGGTGATGATTCCGCCGATTCTAACGCGACCAAAGGTAAAGACACCGTTAATGCCACCATGGCGGCTGGAGCCCTTGAGGTCAACGGAGTAAACTCTACCTCAGCCTCAGTCAGCGCAAGTTCTTCATCTGTGTCGCTTTCTACCTCATCTTTGGCGTCCCCAGTCGCCTCTTCCTCGACTGCCTCCGCTTCTGTACAGAATTTGGCATCGTCTTCAGCTGTTTCATCCGCTGTCGTCTCGTCCGCAACATCTTCTGCCGCGTCTACCTCTGCGTCTGTCACATCTTTTATCATTTCTTCGACAGCTTCGTCAACATCGGCGTCAAGTGCCGCTGTTTCTACTGCTTCTGCGACATCGTCCTCGTCCTCGTCTGCTGCTCAACAGACTCCAAGTGCCGTCGCTTCCTCTGCAGCCACATCGTCTTCAGCAGCAGCATCTACTTCCGTTACTGCGACCACGTCGGCTACAACCGTCTCTGCCACCAGCACTCTCACTGTTGTCGTCAAGCCTACTGCGACTGCCAACGGCAGTAAGAAGGTAGACGACGATGATGAGAATGACGACGATGACGACGAGAAGGACGACGATGACGATGATGATGACGATGATGACGACGACGACGAGCATGACCACGTAAATTCATTCTCACCCTAATATCATGTAGCAAATGCTCAAATTCGAAATTTAGAGGAAGCGTATGGACGTTGAGGGTATTCCCCGCGTCGTGTCCGCCATCCAGATTGACGGACAGAAACAAGTCAAGGTCGATGGCTTGGATGGACTTAACGGTACCGATGAGGCGACACTCGACCAGAGCTGCTTGGTCGCTTTGAACTGGCCTGCATCCATGTAAGTTGGAATGATGATGATAGCAGCGGGAATGAAACTAATATCAATGTTCGACAGCGTCGAGAATACAAAGAGGGAAGATATTGTCTTCATTTGCTTCCAGGTCTGGGTTCTCGGTATGTCTCTCGTTGCCCTCCTTAATGAGTCTATCCCCCATATGTGAGTTCCTTTTCTCTCTCCTGCTTACTACCCACATACTCAGTCGCGTACTACTCTACAAAGCTTCGCGTCGCTCCTTACCCATGTCCTTGCTACCGCCTGGGGCGGCTTCCAAATCGTACACACGAACCAATTTAGGGCCAACTTCCTCCGTTTGAGCGCCGGCGCGTGCGGGACGAACCTCCTCCCTCACTACTGGGCTGATCGCGCGAAGGCCGAGATCCCCAGCTTGGCGTTGAATGTTCTCTCCTTGCTCATCTCTGCCTTTTTGACTTGGAGGTTGATCAAGGTAAGAACGCACCTACTCTTTGATTGACGAAGTTAACTTGGCGTCGTCACTAGCTGTTTGGATGGCAGACATTCAAGCGTGTCGGTGCCTCCCTTACAATCCGAAGGCTCTATAATGCTATCCTTGTCCTGTCGATCATCATCCAGCTCTCGGCATTCTTCATCGTTGTTACTGCTGCTCTCTGGTTGGATCAAGTGTACAATGGTGACATCGCTCGTCTGACCACTGCACCTAAATTGTTCAAGGCCATCGTCATCTTGGTCATTCTCCTCGTTCTCCCGTGGTTGACCAGCGTAAGTGCCCCTTCTGTTCCAGGATGGGAAATAGTGTATTCGAGGGGCTAATATTGTTTTGATGATATAGGGCTGGATCTCCGTCCGTAGGGAATACAGAATCCCAATGCTCATCTTCCTCGTTCTCTCCTTCGGCTACCTCGTTGGCTGGTCTAGCATGTTCGTTTCCAAGGTGTTCCGCTGGACATTTGTGCAGTGGAGGTTCTTCAGCATTATGGCCTCTGCATCCGTCTTCCTCACTGCCTCCACGTTTGCTTTGGGCATGTACTGCCGAGTCAACTTCGGAAAGGGCTTGACGAGATACTGTACGTGCCTTCTTATATCTTGCAATGATATACCGTTGGACGCTAACGAATCTCAAAATATAGTGAACTCCGAGCGAACACTCGAGGATGACTTCGCCCCCGTCGACTCGCACTCGTACTTCCACGAGAAAGAAGGATCAATGTACAACGAAGAGAAAGTTGCCTTCCCATCCAACGACCCCCTCGTCCCCACCTACTCTGCCACATTCGGCCCTAATCCGGCGGTCGACATGACAGTTCCCCCACAAGCTCACACGACCTACGCCCCTAGAGTCATGGGTCCCAGGTTCTTCCAGCCACAGCAACAGCAGCAACAGACGGAGAATCCGTTCGAGCAGCCGTCCTACCACGTTCAACTCCCCCCATCACTGATCCCTGCGTACCCTGGCGTGATGCGGAGTACAACAACGACCAACTCGGTGTCGTTGACGAGGCATGGCAGTGGCGCGAGTCAGCATAGTTTGTCTAGTATCACTTCGAGTGGGACGGCTCGTTCTGGGTCTTCCAAGAGTAGTGGTACTGGCAGTGGTGGGAGTCACGAGAAGTTGAGGAAGCAGAGATGGATTATCGAGTAAATTATTACATTTTCTCCTTTATTGTGCTCACCCACTCGGTCGTATCGATCGCCTCTTTTTCACCGGGAACCATTTTCGAGGCTCATACATAGCATATCCCACCCTCAACCCTCAACCCGCTTCCCCTCCCCTCCCCTGTTCCACCTTCCCACTTTTTGACATTCTCTCTCTCCTGTGATTACCCTTTTGTTTACCACCACGTATCCCACTGAGTGGCTGTCTTCTTCATGTTGTCATGACGCTTTTTGTTTCTTTTGTTCGTCTGTGTTAAGCTAGGCTGTATTGTACGGTTCGAACTTCGCTGCAGCTGCATTGCTGGATTTATCGGCATCTCGCTGTGTCACTCGCTTTCGGTTGGTTTAGATCATGAGCAATACCAGTAGGGTATTCACTTGTATCTTCCCTCGTCAGATATCTGACTTTCCTTCTTTCCTTCCAAATCACCATGTCAGCGCTACTTGGGAAAGTCGTTAGGCCCTGTGCGATATCGAAGCCAAGCAGGCTCATTGCTATGCTACTCTCAACATAGCTACTCTCAACAGTCTCTCAACCTACTACATCAGCACTGCATACACCTTGGGCAGCTCTTCGGAGCCGCAAATGTTTCAGAAGTCGTGATAACATCTCAGGACATCAACGAAATTGACTAGAAATTCAACATCCAGGCACCATGTCTTTGGCCTCGTCGTCGTCAGTCAACGCATCTTCCACATTGACTTCAGATACCCCCACATAGCGAACTGAAGGTCAGGGTCCACCACAGACCAACATAGCCTAAATTCGAGCAGCAGTGACCTTCGGGTGGTCGTAATATGGTCGCCCTCGAATTCGATTTCTCCTCGCTGGCCAAGTCTGTGGGATTCGATTGGGATTCCCTATGCATATGGGTAGCAAAGAACGTCGATAATCTATATCTTTGTGAGTGCTGGCTCCAATCTAGCTCTACACTAAGTGGACCATTCATGCTAACATTTCTCATGCATCAAGTCACCCTCGGAGCCCTCTTCCTTGGGAGCTATTTGGATGGCATGCGACAGGCAGCGCATAGAGACCCAGTCCCCCGACCGTCTGTGTTGTCCCTGGTGGTTTCACTCGTAGCCTGCGCTTCTGCAATCGTCCCCGCGTGCGCCGTAACCTACAGAATGTTGCGAATACAGCTACATAACAATCACGGGCCAATATGGTTGGAGCCTCGTATAGTCTACGACTCGTTGATTGGGAGGTTCGTCCACATTGGCGAACGTTTACTTCGTGCATCCCAGGATTTATCCACGAGTAGAATGATGGTGAGTTTTTGTTGAGAGCTCTGAGAACAAATTGTTCAGATATCTGATCTATCATTGCTAAGCTATTTGCTTTCTACATCAACCTGAAGAGTAGATTTGAGAAGGGCGTGTGGCTTCCACTCATATTCACCGCCATATCCCTGGGAACACTGTCAATAGGAGCTGGTCAGTCCTACGCGGGTATCACTCCATGGCGAAAGTGTTGAGCTAATATTTTCGCAGTTCATGCCTATCTCACAAACCAGTACATTACCAACCCCTTCCGGTGGCAGACTGGGCCTGCCGTGACGGTATTTAGCGCACCACTTATTGCCGACATAATCATCACACTCCTCATCGCCAAGATGCTCTTACGCAACTACCGTCACATCTTCAAGACCTGCGGACTCTCGGTCAGCGGCGTGTTGGCCGTCATTGTCGCATCGTACATCCTGGTCTCCATAGCATCCTCGGCACTGTTGTTCATGGAAGCAACGAACAATCCTAACAAGGATGTGTTCCGCACATCGATAGAGGTGAAGTTTCTTTCCTAGATTGTAGCAACTCCTGGACTGATTTGTACTGCAAGATATTCTTCATGAAGATGCTATGGTACTCCAGTCAGAAGCAGTATGGCGACCGCATTGAGAGCTTCAAAAAAGGAGAGCTGGAGATGGAATCTGAGAAGAAGGAGGAAATGGAAAAGTCGGAGAATGGCTCAGAAGGTATAGCGCACGCATGACAGCGGAGGCTCGGGGAAATTGGCATCAGAGCCTCTCATGTATGTACCTTGAAGAACGTTGGGATGTTCTGGTAGAGGTTCGAAGAGGAAGCTACTTATAACTACTGTAGCACACAAATTCGCAGTAGCTGCTAGCTTGCTGCTGTGCACGTGCACACAGCATTCATGGCATTGGCATTGGCAATGCACACATGGATGACATGATGGCATCCACATGGCCCATGCTCCGTGATTTACGTCTCGACCCTGGAGCGCTGGAGCTTGGGACATTACAGCCGTTTGAATAGAGCATATCTGCAACCCTTTAGCGCCGGGACAAAATGTCCTACTGCACCGCTCCAATATACGGTTGTCCAAAACAT
>JSYW01003153.1:0-10048 GCA_000787475.1 Lentinus polychrous
ACGGCTGATTGCCGTTGACATTACTCTGATCCTAGTATGGCGACGCGAGCAAAGTCTTAGCTGGCTTTCCCCCTGTTGATATCCCTCCCCGACATTCTCTCATAGTCAATATATCCAAGAAGTGCAAAGATCCGATCCAGTTCATGACTCCGGTTTGCATTCACTTAACTTCTACCTTACCCGGCGATTATTCTGACATGTTGCGTCCACAGGATATCAAGCAATTATGGTATGTGCGGAAACGCCTTGGATTCTATACCTGTATACTGGTATTGTGACAATGTCCTCTGTCAGCTCTGGCGAAGGGTTTTACTTCTGCCATAACCGAGTGCTGTGGTATCCCTATATCGAGAATCACGCACTCGTTGTTTCCCCGAAGGCGAAATATCTATCAAAACCCGAGGGCGGGACAACAGTAGATAATTGGACAAAATACGATGAGTTCTCTGGGTACGTAGGACAAGTCCGCGAGTTGCTGTAACGCGGAGACGATCATCGCATTTACTACGGGGGAACATTCCGATTCGCCTCCGTCGGAGACTTTTCGAGTGCCGATTTCCAGAATCTCCCGCAATCGGTATGTAGTTGATTGCTGAAACTTCCCATGTTCACAGTTCAGCTGTGCTTCACTGTCATTAGATCAGAGACGAACTAATCCGCGTAACCTTCGTTGACCCCCAATTCGTTACCACACCTGGGGAGAAGGGCAAGATACGCAAGCTGTATCTTTCTGGCGGCGCCCGGGCAGCATACCTTGCCTTACAATGCATCGGCTATAACAAACCGCTATATGATGCGCTCACTCAACTATTTCCTTGAGTGGACGTCCTTTCTCCCGAGTCTGCTGATCGACATAGTCCAGGTCTCGATCCCGACGCCCTCTCTTGATTCGTCCTATCTGTAACATGATGCCGATTTCTCTATGATCTCGTTGTTGGCTTCAATCTATATCCCCTTGCTTCATACGTTGTCGTTTTCACTGGTGTTTTCTTCGGTGTATTGTATGGAATCAAAATGACTCGCGCATGTCTACTCAACCTGCCCTCTCAACGGCAATCCAACCGATACGTGCTTGTGTGGTAGACAGTCGCAATGTAGGTATACAATGGTACGAGATACAAACTATATGAATGGCAGCTAATAAATTACTGTTTCCGCCGTAGTCGTCCAGCAATCTGCTCTAGTTGTCCTTCTAGAGAACCAATGTCCTTCATCAAGTTCAAATGCCTTCTCTGAAGATCATCCAACACGTCGGTTAACAATTCTCGCCTTTGCGGAGTAACCTCGTCCCTTGGTGGTGGGGGAGGAGGACGAGGCAAACTCCACGGCGGATCGGGTAGGAGAGCAGGGGAGAGTAAACCTTTGCTGTCGACACTGCGTGAGGATCCAATCCGGGGGAAAGTAGATGTCGTCGGTGTTTGGCTTCTGAGTGAGAAGGTCGACATTGCCGATCCTGGTCTTGGGCTAGGACTCGGGCTCGGTGGTATGTCCGACTCCATACTGGAATCCGAGTCTGCGCGAATGAATTGTGTGACCTCCGCAAGGCTCCGTATAGACGAGGATAAGGACGTATCCTGTCCGGACCTTGCGGAACTAGTCATACCACCCGTGGATACAGTGGTAGAAGTCGATCCTTGGTCAATCCGATAGGATACCCCCGTATCATTGACGACCATGACGGATTTATCAAACCTCAGTTCTTTCAGCGTCGATGATCTCGAAACACTGTTGAACTTGTTCAATATCCGGGGTTTACGACCACTCTCCAACACCTTCTTCCTCGCGCTCATACCAACGCAGTCGACAAGCTGTTTCATGGCCTCTCTGTCAGAGACAGTTCTCCTTGGGGCAGTCCGCCGGACTGTGCTCGCCACTCTGGGCAAGGTACCATATGGCGTGAACATATTTCGTCTGACTGGAGTCGCAAAGGGATAACCCTGGCCACCGGGTGTTGCCTGTAGGTTTTGCATGCGAGGTAATGTTGCGAACGGGGATGACGTTGAGGAGGTACGAGCAAAGGGCCGAGGCGTGAATAGTTTTGGTGTGTTCACGGGGGGACGTTCCTCGTTTCTGTGTTCGAAAGCGTCAATGGTAGGTCCCCAGGAAAAGCCTATGAATGACGCTGTTGTCTGATCCCGAAGTATAGACCTGCTGGAGTGCTGCTGGGAGGGCGTGACATGCGAGCCCGGAGTAGCCGAAGCTGCTGGTGATGAGTTGAATAATGCAGAGAACGCAAAGCCTTTCGAGTGAGATTCATCCATCGTCGACTGCCCCGCGCCAGGCGTCACCTGCTGCTCAATAGGTGTACTATACGTGAATTGGGGTAAGTGGAGATTAGCCGGTCTTGATTCTGATACGCTGTTAGAAACGAGATTGTTGATATGGGAGTGTGAAGCACGCACTATCATGTATTCTAGACCAATCTGTACCTTCGAAGAATGGATGGTCATGTATTTCATCTACGCTACATCGTCCGAGGCGCAGCTCAGCGGTGGTGAGTAGTCTAGAAAGCAAAAGCGATAAGTTCACAGAACAACAATACAGGTATGTTACATACCGTCGCAATAGGTCTTTGAAGGGTGAAGAAATATCGACAATGTGGTTGAAACGTAGGCTTCTCTGGACAAATAAATACCTCATCAGTATGAAGTCTGACTGTTGACGGCACGAACTGACATTATGGTCCATGATCTTGGCGTATGTTTGTCGAATATCGTTGGCAAAGAAAGGTGTAACCCCAAAAGCCATCTCATACAGCATCGCGCCTAGACTCCACCAATCAGTCTCGCGACCGTAGGCCCCACTTAAATCATCTTCGAATGGCGAGGTGCCGGGAGCGTCAGACATCTCCAAAGCTACGAGGGCTTCTTCATGGGTCTGCAATATCTCCGGTGAGATATAGTCGCAAGTGCCACATGGTACTTGGCAATGGATTCTAGCAACTTGTTGACTTCCGTCCGATCGTGCAGGAAGCAAAGGAGCAGCGGATCCAAAGTCGATCAGCATTACGTGGGATGTACTCGTGAGAACATAATTGTTCGGTTTGATGTCCCTGCAATGCAAACGGTGAGATCACACTGACGACGGACGTGGAGGCTCTTACCGATGTACGTAGCCCTGCGAGTGACACCAATGTATAGCACTGACAGCTTGAGGTGCCCACCAACGTATATCATCTTCTGAGAGTTTTCCATCAAGTGGACTAGATTCAAGGACATCCAATAGAGTCCCCCCTTCGGCATAGTCCATGATGAGATTTAGGTGCGTAGGGGTCTGGTAAGCACAAAGGAGATGTGGACTCCAGCGGGTGTTGCTCTTCAATGCACGCAAGAGAATGTCTCGTTCATTTTGAGGAGAACATTGCTATTAGAAGAAACGATGAAGTATTCCATAATATGTGAAGGATCCAACGTACGTCATGTGTGCGTAGCGCGAAGTGTTTCTCGGTAGACTTGCGCACGTAAACACGTCCGTCGATTTTACAGTTCACAACATCGATCTACGGATACCAAAAGAGATTAATAAGCTCCAATAAATACAGATAGAAGGGGGTTGTAGACGTACCACACCGAACTGACCATACTCCAACGTACCAACGACACTCAGATCTTTGTCAGAGAACCGCAGGTTATCGACTTGAGTTGTTTTCGCTAAATCAGCAAGGTCATTAGGGGTGCATAAATATACAAGCCGCATAACATACACGTCTTGCCAATAACACTCTGTCCATGCAGGATGCGATCCAGTGCTAGCGACAATGCATCTTCCGAAGGATTTGACGATTCGCCGTCGCCCAATAGTTCTTGAAGTCGTCTTTTTCGTTTTGTCCACGGTAGAGACATTCATGGGGAAGATATATACAATGAAGTATAAACAAGTTATGTGATTGCTGTAGAGTTCAAGGTCCCTGTGCGAGAGCAACGCGGGGAAGTGAGACTATCGTGAAGTTGGAACTATTGTACCACGTGTATTACACGTGACCGTGTTTCATCAGCCGGACGCGTCACGCAGGCGGGAACCCGGAGTCTGAGCTCTCTCCTTTGGCTCTCTTGTTCATCCTCCGAGTCATCAGACAATATCTTTGGTTCTTTATAATATTGTCACGGTATGTAGGCAGGATGTTATGCATCATTCCCCCGACATCATGGAGTGGATGCAGTTGTGACAGTCTTGAAATTTGAACGCCCACACAACTAACTTGCAGCCGTTGATCACCCAGACGGACGTTTCCTGAGATGCCACTCCTGCTGCCGTTGCGTCGGAGGGAGCAAAGGGTGTCCTAAACTTTGGAAGCTGGGGAGAGCCACCCTTCAGAAACAAACAATCAAACAATACTTCAAACCCTTGTTTTTGTGAGTCGACATCCGAGTCGTCCTCACTGACCAATCTAGCCGCTGTCACCCTCGTCAAGCAATACTTAAGACCGCTGAATAGCTGTCCCACGACGTCGCGGAGTATGTCACCAGCGAGTACCGAGGAGGTTTGTTGCATTGAAGGTCCGCTTCCCAGTTTAGGGAGACATATACACCACAGAAAGGCATCCAAGTCCAAGAAGACTAGGGCATATCCATCTTTCCTTAGACTTCTCCACAGACGACACTGTCAGGGCGAACGCACTTCCAGGTTCTGCCCCTCTACATCACACCCGAGAAAGCCGTTGACTCTACGCTATCTAGGCAACAGAAATGTAACCGTCATCTCTGAACTCGGTGCGTATTTTGATTCTGTTTGCAAGCGCACAAACCTCTAAGGCAATGCACCGACATCGTACTGCTAACAGGTCCGTAACGTATCAGGTCTTCAATCCGCACTGATCGCATTTTCACTCTCGATGCCCATTATCCTTGTTCCCTTGATCGTGCCTGACAAATCGCTTCTCCAAGCGATTTGTGCTCGATACTTATTATTGTATAGCGGTTGGTTTCTCGGAGACTAAGAAGCCTACCCACCCCTGCATTTCACCCACCATAACGCCATGTTGTCGGCGTTGACCACCTATATTCTGGTTGCGGCCATCTTTATTTTAGGCATCTTATATCATCGAAGGCTCCTTGCTAAACGATCAAAGTATCCGCCTGGGCCGTCGGGGTTTCCTTTCGTCGGAAACCTGAACGACATTCCACAGCGCAATGCATGGTTCACGTTCCTGGAATGGTCACGCCAATACGGTACATCCCAATACATTCGTTACGTTCTCACACATTGACATGCGCGAATTATGGCAGACTCAGATATTATCGGTTTGAGGACATTTGGAACCAATGTCATCATACTCAACTCTCTAGAGGCTGTTACGGAATTGCTCGACAAGCGATCATCGATATATAGCGACAGGCCTCATATGACAATGCTATACGACTTGTAAGATCTTCACTGTTTGCTCGATAACATATGCATAAACTTATCAATCGGGGACTACATAGGATCGGGTTTCACTGGACGATGGCCTTCAATCAGTATGGAGAGCGATGGAAAGATATGAGAAGAGCATTCCATCAGGAATTTAACCAAGACGCTGTGAAACAATTTCGCGAGGTTCAGATCAACGCATGTAATGAGCTGCTCAGGACATATGTCGCCCGGCCAGAGAGATTCATGGAAGGCATTCGACAGTAGGTTCTATCAAACTCTCTCGTATTAGAATGTGCCCAATCTTGGTTGCAGTTTGGCCGGTCGCGTGATTATGCGCTCAACATATGGGATTGACATCAAGCCCGAAGGTGATAAATTCATTGAGATCGGTGAAGTTGCTTTGCAGGCAATGGCAGCTGCGGGCAATGCCGGCAGCTATCTGGTAGACACCTTTCCTCTCTGTAAGCTATGCGGTTTCATCATATCATGTTGACTCGGAAATTGACAAAGGAGCGAAATTCACGCAGTACGGTTCCTTCCTGAGTGGTTCCCCGGAGCCCACTTCCAACGTGAAGCAAACTATTGGAGACCATATGTCACCGCCATGATCAATGAGCCCTATGCATTCGTTAAGGAGCAGATGGTATGTCTAGGATCATCCTCGATTATCCCTCTCTCATCCCTCTCTCATCGTGGAGAGAATGCTTATATGCTCATCAGGCGACGGAAAACGGTAGCAAACCTTGTGCTGCCACCCATCTACTTGCGCAGATGGTGGAGCACGCCCCGAACCCTACGTATATGGAACACGTCGTGCAACGAACATTGGGTTCCATGTATTCCGGTGCATTCTTTTCCTCCTTGACATGCGTCCTCCCGTTCTCACTAAACTATTAGGCGGTGCTGATACGGTACTATTCGAATGTTCCTTCATAGGAAGCGATGCCACTGACAGGGCGTTTCTGAGAGCAGACAGTCTCTGCACTGCTCTTCTTCATGTTAGCTATGGTCCTTTACCCAGAGGTGCAGAAGAAAGCAGGAACAGAACTTGATGCGGTTCTGGGCACAGAGCGACTTCCCGAGTTTCATGATCGTCCATTTTTACCGTATATTGAAGCAATCGTGAATGAAACATTGCGATGGCATCCCGTCGTTCCTCTAGGTGCGTAATGGCCAAACGATATGCCAGAGCTCTGAGCTGACTCGTATCAACAGCAATTCCTCATCGCCTCATTCAGGCCGACACTTACCGGGACTTTTTCTTCCCTGAGGGTACAGTAGTTGTTGCCAATGCATGGTACGGGTTTCCTTGATGTTTTCTTTCCCATCCGTGACGCGGCGCTGTATTGCGATCTCAAGGGCAATTCTCCACGATGAAGTCGCATATCCCGACCCTTACACATTCAATCCGGATATTTTCATAAAAGACGGTCAGCTGAATCCAGATGTGCGCGATCCAGCAGCGGCCGCCTTCGGCTTTGGACGCAGGGTTTGCCCTGGTCAAGCTCTTGCCAGTGAAACCATGTGGATTGTTATAGCTTCTATCCTCGCCGCATTCGAGATTTTCCCTGCTGTAGACAGTAATGGTGAGGAAATCATTCCAGACGAAGATTTTACTTCTGGTATGCTATCGTGCGTATACATCTCGCTATACTGAGCATAGAACAATGATGTAACCCGCTTCTTGGTATAGCTATATGAAACCATTCAAATGCCACATTCGGCCTCGCTCAGAGGAATGGAGGGCGCTTGTGGATGCAACATCCATAACAGAGGATGCATTGTAGGCGAATATAGATTCTGCGCTACCAGACCTGACTTTGAATACTAAACGTATGCGCCGAAATCGATGTACTCGGTGGCAAACCAATATATATCGTGATATCTTATGGACAAGATACATGAGGTACTGTTCGGATGGCTCAGATGTTGAAAGCGACTCATCAGCCTGTCGTTCACGAAGGAGGGCTATAGAAAACAGAAAATGATTAGCTCTGTATTCTGATTGGCGGGTCCCGATACGTTTACTCACACAGGGGGGACGGAGGTGACCGGGCCAGGGTCGGTCGGGAGAGTCGGGAATGGAGTAGCCCTGCAAGCTTGTTCAACGTTAGCCCTGTTCAATCCAGCGGGGAAGTGGGCACGGCCGGTGACGGGCTTAGGGGTGGGAATAACGTCGGAGCAGTCAACCAGGGTCCTGGTATTTTGACCCAAAACAGCGAGCTTGGCCATGGCAGCCTTGAAGGCATTCTGAAGCTTAGATTGGTTGTCTGAAAGATCGTTGCCATCAGTGTTCGATGCTCACGGTTGCTTTCTCGTGTAAGACCGGGATACTCACTGACGAAAGATTGCCATTCGCATGCCGTGCGAGAATCACGGGCAAGGTCACCGTCAGATTGGAGACGAATCTCACCCCTCAGTGGGGAGAGAGCCTCACCCTGGTTTCCGCTGGTACCCGGGAAGAGCGTACCACGGAGCTGGGTCTCGATGAAGAATTGAGTATCGAAGATACCAGGCGTGGAATCGAAAGGAGTTCCAGGTATGGTCTCGTCGACGTGATCGGCTGCGGCAACCGTGTGACTGGGTCGAAGTTGTAAGTTCTGATGTTCGTACATAGGGAGAGTTTCAATCAAACTTACGAGGCAAGAAGGGCAACGACCTCAGCAGGACTGAAACCAGCATCAGCAAAACGAGCGAGAATCTTGGTGACACTGTCGAAGGGCTCGGGAATAAGGAGATCAGGAGAAGCTTGCTTGGCAGCGGGACGGCCCAACAAGAACGATAGACGGGGAGCACCCGGGCAGTTCGACACACCGACCGCACCAGCGAATTGAATGCTATACAGATTGACGATAAGTGATGGGTGACGGTGGAGAAGGAGCGATTTCTGATGTGTGCGACTCACAAGTCACCTGCAGAGATGTTGTGCTTGGCGATGAATGGCTTTTGGGTATCAACGATTTCGTCGATACCGCCGTTCGCGTGGAAGGGAGTCTCAATATCGGAGAAGGTGACGATGGAGCCGTCAGCACCACCGCCTCCGAATTTACCTTGACGTGCCAAAGCGGGAGAGAAACCGATGGCATCGTGGAAAGTGAGACGAAGAGATTCGTGCACTTCCTCTCCACACTCGCCGCCGTCAAAGAGATTTTCCTGAATATCGTCGAGGATGGGGAAGAGAACGCAACAGGCAGCGTTGGCCGTGGTGCGACCGTCCGCGCAAGTAGCCTTGCGAACGAGTGCAGCTTATTGGGCATCGCTTCAGTCATGCTTTCCTTGCGAGGTTGAACAAATTGCTTACCATTGGACAGCGAAACAGTAGCCACAAGGGCGAGGGTTGCAGCAAGCGCCTTGAACGCCATTAGAGAGACAACTGAGTCTGATGAACGGGAGACTGAAGTGTCCTGCTGTCCTACTGTCTTGCTGTCGGACTTTTATACGTTTTCATGCACTCATATCGTGAGCACACTGCTTGTATGCCTCTTCGACCTACTCTGGAGTGGGCAGCTCCGGATTCACGAATACTTCTGCTCCCGAGGAATCGACCCTTGCCCTGTAGCCAATCATCTAAGACTGATATCAGCAGAAGCGACGGCCTCCCTCAAGAAGCATACATCCTTCCCAGACAAGACACTGGTATAATCACTGGCGTATATGTCGAGGCCGAGCATCAACGATGCATGTTCTACAGCGTGTAAGCCACCGTGCGTTTTGATTCGCTTTGATTCGTCCAATCGAGCTCTCATTTGACCAGGTGAGAGACCTAGCGGCCGGAACACTGGGTAACAAAGAGCACCCTTGGGCATGGTTCCCAGACGAGGGCGATTCGTAGAGCGGGCCCATATGCAGTAGCGGGAATGAAGACTTACGGGAGTCGTTGTTCGCTGGCTGGTTCTACCTTATAGGTATGATGGCACCCCTATCCATGGATACACGTCGACCGATCTCTACAGAATAAGGCAGGAGCGTGTATGACACGGAGATATGGGTGCGAACATCGTTTTGTAATCAGCGCGACGACAAGGCTATCTCGGGGAATGCTGATTGCGATGCCAATAAGATGTGCGAATCATGATCAGCAATGCGTGGAGAAACAGCCCTTTTCTCTAGCTTGGCTTCACCTTGGCATTCTCTGCCTGAGAGTCGGTGTAAAGTAAGGCATTAAGTGCATTTTGAGCCCTGACATTTGTGGTAACGTCTGCAAAGCGCATGATGCTCAGGCTGCTAGCTTCCCGCAACAATGAGCATACTTCGCAATGGCAGAGTTCCGTAACAAAACAGTAAACTCACGTACTTCAGAGACAGGTGTAAATTCGTCGTGAGGAGAATAGATATTCACAGGAAACCCGGTTTCGAGTATACCCGTATTGGGCATTGAACATTGAATGTCGAACGTTCTGTTGGACAATGAGCAATCTCGAATGACACGACACCTTGAAAACTTGCCGCAACAAGTTCAGCCCTCCAAGATTCATGCACCTGCAGCTGCAGGATGCTCTTCGAGTTCAGCGAACTGGGCTGCGTTGTTACATAGTACATACATATATACTAGCAGTGCATGTGAAAGTAGGTGAGAGCGTACGGGCCGGCGCTAGAGATGACCCAAATCCTCCTAATACACGTGCACGTAACAAATTGCCAAATAGGCACAGAACACGAACACATTGCGGGTTGTTTGAAGGCCCGGGCCGGACAA
>JSYW01003161.1:0-25385 GCA_000787475.1 Lentinus polychrous
ATGAGCGGGGAAGGTTGCAATGAATAGACAGTTTGCCTGGACCTGTTGAGCGATGAAGCTAAAAGATATGGTAGCTTAGTTTTATGGACACGGTGTGAGCTATCACGTTCTTACGAACCCAATAGTCTGATGACCTAGGGCGCCCCAAGCGACAACGTTCTTGACACCAAGGGCCAGCAAAGCGAATGAACTCTTCATCGCGCAGATAGGGGTCAAGTAGAAGTGACTCACTCCTTAACGGAGGCATGTCAACTACTCCCTGCTATATATACGCACCGAATGGACCAAGGTAGAAAATAGGGAGTACAGTCACATTGCACCAGGTGGCTTCTAATAGTTCTATGCCAACTTGGATAGAACCGTGCGATAAGGGAGTTCTGTCCAACCTGCGAGATCTGTTTCAAGGGCCAACATGCATATATTCACCATATGGTTACGCCAGATGTCTGGCGTGAACTACAATGGTTGCTATTAGCTGTGAGAATCGCTACTCCATATGTTGGCTCGGAAAGCTCCCGAGGAAGACGAACCATTACGCCTGCCTATTTCAGGTAGCCGCATGGGAGCGCCATCTGTCAAAGTCCTAGCCAGCCGCACATAGGCTCGGAGGAAGACAAGTAGACCATCGGCTCGTGGACATTCGATTGTAAATACAACGGATATGGACGACACTGAATCATCACAGTTCTCGCTATTCAAGGATGCACTCGCTAAACGCCTCATAGCCAAATCGAGTACACTTGATTCAGATGACGCCGCATCGGACCTGGACGATTTCACCGCATACCTGGCGTCGGAGGTCTGGCCTAGTCTACCTCCCGAAGTAAGGGCAGCAACATATGAGAGCAGGGAGAAGGTTCCGATGGCGGAGGATGTATTCTTGGACAACGTGCCTACATCATTCGTCGACACCCTTGTCTCCTGCGGCTTGGCGGAGGACTCTGACCATACAATCCACTTTCTGAGAAAGGTGCTCGAGGACTATATCCCCGATGCCACTGCCCCACCGCCAGTATGGTCGAAGACGCGGACGAAGGAGTGTGAGATATGCGAGAGGGAAGTGCCGTTGACATATCACCACCTCATACCGAGAGAGGTGCATGCAAAGGTGCTCAAGAAGAAGTGGCATCCCGAACATATGCTGAACTCGGTTGCCTGGCTGTGCAGGTAGGTAGCTGTAGTTTCGGGGTGACGAGACAAGGAGTAGAGCTAACACATGGATGGCGATTTCAGACCATGTCATACTGCGGTGCATAGTGTCGCAAGCAACGAGGAGCTTGCGAGAGAGTTCTACACGGTCGACTTGCTGCTGGAACGAGAAGACATCCAGAAGTGGAGGAAGTTCGTATCGAAGCAAAGATGGGGCGTACGGCGAGGATAAGTAGATACAATCGGTTGTAGGGTCTCTGTTGTTGTGAAGCCAGAAAGATGGAAAATGTGGTTTCCTCAGTTACGATGTTTGGCCCGATCAGTGGTTGATGAGGATTCCCACGGGGGCATAAGTGCCGACTGGAGAACTCGGTTGGCAGCAGTTGCAGATGTATTGCAGACATGTCCTACCCCTCTCCCTCTTCGTCTGCTGTAACTATTCCGACACCTGGAAAGTCCATCCTTAAACGTCCGCCACCACAACAGCAGTCCTTCTTTGCCCGGATCACCAAACTCCTCCCAACTCAGACTGCTCAGAATGGGTCGAGCAACGATGAAGCCAAAACGCTGAAACGGGCCCATTTCATCCTCCCGGAAATGACAACCGTCTACCCCATATCCGCAATGAATCCCCCGTCTACGCCGACGTTCAAGGAGGAGAAGCGGTCCATTGAGGAGCGCGAGATGGAGAGACGGAGGAGGGTCCTGCGTCGCAACTCGGTCATTAGTGATTCCTCCCGAGAAGAGGACCAGTGGTGGTCAATGGAGCAGGTCGAGTCTTTTTACCGCGAATGCTGCGTAGGTCGCGAGGAACAACCCGATCCTGCCATTTCCGCCGCGTTTCTTGTACGTCCTTTGCCATGTCATGTCGCCGCTCTCCTCACAGTGCCCTAGCGTGCAAAGAACTCCCATCCACGCACCGTCGACTTGTCCGGTGTGCAACTTACCGTCGGCTCTGCGTCGGTGCTCTCTGACGTATTCACCATCGAGTGGGGACTCCGCAAATTGGTCTTCAAGGAATGCGATCTTGATGAACATGTTCGTACTTCCTCGACATCACCTTCTTTCTGCGTCTAAGTGACACCGCAGATATTGAAACCCATCCTTCACGCTTTGCTGATACCCTCCAGCTTGACCTTTCTTTCGCTTGCGTCGAACAGACGTCTGAAAGCACCCGCTTTCCGTCTCGTCGGCGCATATCTTGCCAAGGTACGGAAGTCTTGGATGTTTACCATACTGTCCCTCACATCAAAGTATAGGCAAAGAGTCTGCAATTCCTCGACTTGTCTCAAAATGCCCTGGACAAAAAGTCGATCGAGTACATTGCAGCCGCATTGCCAGCTGCCCCAACGCCAGGGCTAGTTTCTCTCAAGTTAGATGACTGCCAATTACGGCCTACATCTCTTGACGCATTGGGTAGGTTTCCTTCCTCTGTCACATCACAGACCTCTCACTCAACATTCTATCAAGCTCACACCGTCCGGGTATCATCCCTGAGGAACATCTCCCTGCGGTACAACAAGATCAGTGCATCAGGCGCAGTTGCCGTCGCACTCATGATCAAGGACTACCCCGACCGGTTCCCGAGCACTACACCGCCAAACGGGAGCGCTACATCCTCCGCGACTTCATCACCCACGAGTTCCATGATTCTCTCTCCTCCGGGGACACCGACCGTTTCATCCAGCTCGCTCTCATCATCATCTACCACACCCGATCAGGCTCATCCACCGGTACCTCTACCGACCCCTCCGCCGCGTTCAGGACCTATCCTACCTCCACCGCGCCATCCGTCCACTACACCACAAACAACATATACCCCTTACATCCCCCGATCAAAACGGGCACAGCTTAACGCTGCAACGACTTCATTGAATAATACTAATCCATTATCGCCCTCAGGACAGCCCATTCCTATAATCACATCTTCCGCTCAGGGAGGTATCACTGCCCGACATCCTGTACCGGGGACTGTGACGGCCGCTTCTACACCTGGTACCCCGACTCAGGGACACTTCGATCATGGCCCTAGTGCCGCGTTGTTGGACAAAGTAAGGGCATTGGACGCACTTCCTAGGTTGGGCGCGTTGAAGACGCTAGATCTAAGAGGGAATGATATCAGGGTAAGGACGCCGTCATGGCGTTTTCTCTGCTGTTGATGTCATGGATATTAACGTATATTTGCATTGTTCGCGCGTTCTTGGCACGGCATGGCATTTTTGACAGGGATCCATCACGTACGTTGCACAGGTGCTCAAGCGGAACAGAACGTTGAAGGTTCTGAACCTGAGCGAGAACAAGCTGGATGTACAAGGTTTGGTGCATATCGCTGAAGCCTTGGTGCGTTTGCCTATGTCCTGAAGATAGTTGATTTAGCGCTAATCTGCTGTATCGCTCTCTTGTGCAGAAATATAATTCGTGTCTCGAGACGCTCGATTTGAGCAAGAACCCTTGTTGTGGCCCGAGCTTAGAAGGGGTGCGTTACAATCGCATTGTTCACGCGGGAGATATGACGTATAGACTGTTTTTTCTCGCTACAGGTCCAGTCGTTGCGTACGGCGTTCACATTGAATAATGCCCTGAAGCGACTCTTCCTCTCGTCTACAAACCTGACGTCTGCCGGGGCGATTGCACTGGCAGAGTTCCTCCCGGAGTCAACGTCGCTCCTGCATCTAGACCTTACCATAAACCAGCTAGACCTCGCCGGCGTAATGGCGTTGAGTCACGGTTTGAAGGGGAACCACACAATGCGCTGTTTAGATCTCAACATCCCTCCGGGAGATGAAGAGATGGCAAGGTACGTCCTAACCAAATGTCCTTTTGTATTCATATTCAAGTTTCCCTGTACATCAGAATGTGCCGCGACATCCTCGAGACATGCATCCGCAACACCGAAGAAGCCGAAAAGCAGGCAACGAACGGTGAGGGCGGAAGCTCAAGCGGACGGGGTCAATCCAAAGGCGTATGGAACATGATTGAAACTAGCGAACTGGCAAAGACGTTCCGGGAGGACGACAAGAAAAAGGTTGATAGCCATACCATCTCTTCTTCTTCCACTACTTTCTCCTCTTCTCTTTCTGATTCTGTTGGTCATACTACAACAACTGCCCCCACACTTACAATTGAGACTGACGTATCGAACCCGGAACAGCAGGAAGACGAGGTCGTGTTACAGGCCAAGACGTGTAAAGCCCAGCTCGAGGCTTTCATCGCTCGTTCATGCTCATCAGTATCATCCACCTCATCCTCGTCCTCGTCATCATCATCGAAATCTCCGGCTTCGACTCCTACGCTTGCATCATCTACATCCGGACCACAAAAGCTCGATTCGGAGTTGGAGACTAGGACTCAGACGACATTGGCCTCCCTCGCTTCTCTCATTGAAGCCACAGCGGACCCTCACAGACTCGAAGAATTACTTAACCTCAATGACGAGCTTACTAGTTTACTTTCTCGCGCGACCAATCCACCCGCTGCGCTTAACGGGCTTGGTATCCGGATCGATACAGGTTCACCGTCGACACTGAATGGACATGCGACGCCCACAGCTGAGAATGGTGCCAGCAGCACAGATGATAGTGGTGCGGAGGAAGACGAGGAACCTGTCACGCCTAGAGTGGATAAAGGTAAAAGGAGAGCGGAACCTGAGCCTGAAGAGCCTGAGAAGGTGCTGAGTCCTGTGAGGGTGCCCGGGGAGTCGGATGACGATGAGGATGAGGGTGTGGAGGGGCTCGAGGGGTTGTTGGCTGTTGGTGACCAGCCCACAGATTTGGTGTCTCCCACAGATCGGTATGTTCCTCGTTCGCATTTCTCAATCGGCGAGTGATTCGTAAACTGACTAATTATGGCTTTCCTTTTGTTTTCCCAGTTCGAGAAGTTGGGTAGCTGAAGAAGGAGAGGTGTTCCGGAAGGGTACTGTCCTTCTCGGACCAGAAGAGATGGAAGGCGAGTATGATGGAGAAGAGCTCCGTAGAGAGGTCAGTAACATTCTTCTCCGACGTAACCATTCCGAATTTGACAGCACCTAAATATAGCTCCTGGAAGCAATGGTCGAACGTCCACCCCCTCGTGCACTCAACGACGGGTTCATCGAAGACAACGACCCACTGCTCGCTCAACAACATTCACCTGTTCCCCAATCACCCATCTCGCCACATGTACAAGAATCAACCTCCTCCTCGCTGAAACCCTCTTCACCGAAACCCCCGCCGAGACCGTACATCCGTCGGTCCAGGTCAAGTTCGTCTGCGACCGTCACTCTGGACACTCAGAACATCCACTCGCTTTCGGACAGGTTGCTCTCCCCCAATAATAGCTCGGCGACCTCGAGTCCTGTGTCGGCCCGGTCGCCCGCTAGTACGCCGACAATGTCGAGTAGGTCGAGTTCGAGGGATTCGCGGTAAAGTCCATTGGCCGGGCGTACGTGCGATGGGAGGGCGGATGTCGATGTGAGGTTACTGCTATAGTATCAAGATTCCCTCCTTCTGTTGTTATCTTTTCTTCTTACCCTTCTCTCCCCCTGGTAGAATTTTGATTAATGATGTCTTTTGGCTTTCGATTCTCTCACGCACACGCACATATGATTGTGGTCTTCCTGGATTGCATCCGGCCGGTCTGCGATATCCACTCGTTGGTACTAGTACTCACCCTCTTGTTCCTTCCTCCTCGCTCTCTCTCCGTCTAATTTTGCAGGACTTCCACTTGACTTTCCATTCTCTTCATCCACTTCATTAACTCCGCAGTGTGTGCGCAATTCACCTTCGCATCCGGTATCGAGGGCACCCAACGCTGCTTCTTACCCCCTTCAACTCCCCGTGGAATCCTTCCTCTGCACTCAGTGATTTCCTTTCACCTTATCCTCCTCCACACAATTCATCGGTCACCCGTCAACCCTTGGGCCTTGTGCATATGTTTTTCCTCTCCTCTCATATAATCTACTCGTAGCCCTTATTCTGGGCTAAACTTGGCTAGGGTCCGTTGTCGACATATACAGTACATACATTCGTATCCGTTCCTCACCCTAAACCCTGAGCGGGTACAATCTGGCGTCATCTCGCGCCACGAAAGTTGAAGATGAAACGGGAGAAGGAGGTGAGTGAACTTTTATTCAGCTCCCGGATGGTCAGATGATTTACCAGGACTGCGCTTCTCTCGCTAAGTTGCGGTGCCGCTGGTTCACTCTTCTTCTTCCTGATGATGCTCCTGATTCTCTGGAATCAATGCGGCGGATTGAATTCTCTCGCCGAGTTTGGATGAAGGCCCTGGGTATTGGGCAATGTCCTTCTGTCAATTAGTGCAGCGTTGCTGTCCGATATTTTTCGGGGCCGCCACTGGCAACGATGACCTTGATCGTGGAGGTGAGACCGAATTGAGAGCCGCGTTGTACGCCGGAGATCGCGTACTTAGCGGTCGATCTGAACACTTTTGCGCGTCGGTGTGGGGCCCCGCATGGACGCGCGATGTTCCGTCGCTAGAGGACCTTCCAACGCACACATGATCAATGCTATGGCGACTGCAAAAATCGCAGTCCCCCGTTTTGTTCAACCATCTCGGTATTCGCTGAGTCCCGTCCAAAGTCGTTGGGAAACTTGAGAATGCCGCAGGGAAGTGGGAAACTATGGGAGTGGATACTCTCGGAGTGAGCGGATTCGCGACTCCAGAGCCAATTGAGCTCGGGATGATTCACCTGAGCTACTTTCATCAGATGTTGGTGATGACGAGTGTGCCATGGGGTCTAAATGAAATGAGAGCCATCAAGACCGAAAGGGAGGGGGAAACGATAGCCGATTCGAGGTACGTTCGCTGTGTAAGGTAGATGCTACTGTATGTCGAGAAGACTGTATTGATCCCGACAGAATAGAAGACCCCGTTCTTCTGAGATCCAAATTCAAGCAAATATGATCTCATCCTGACAGAAGCACATGGGGATACAAAATGCAGGGACTGAACAGGAAGAAGAAGACCGACCCGTCTCGTCACTCTTCACATACGCGAAGGGTGGGCCTTCCTCCGACAACGTCCTTCGTCGTCGTTACCTTCGTCCCTCTCGGAGCACAACTCTCGGACGTCGACCGACACGCTTGGCCTCTCTGACCGTACGTCTAACAACGTCACGAAAGAGACGGTGGTATCTGCCAGCAGGAAACCATGAGCGGGGTACGAGAGATGGAACAGCTTGGGCCCTCGCGGGTGAGCAGCGGTATAGGTTACCAGCAGCTCTTCGACGACCGCTCCGACATTGGCCTCCTCAGTGAGTAGACCACATTCCTTCTTCAACGAGCGTAACCGTTTGTCGTGTGAGCGTTCCACGTTTGCACCGCTGTCCCCTTCCCCCTTCTGTCCTATTCCCAACCAATCCCGCGCGTCGGATTGGCTTATGAGCCCAAATACGAACGAGGACCCAACGCGTGATGCATACACTCACTACTTTTGCACCCGCTCCCCTGGGGGAGGGGAGGAAGCGAGAGTCTCATGGGCATCTCTTCAACTTCAACTTCATAGGACGCGTCGACGCGTTTCCCGCATTTCCTTTTTTGGCGTGTGTTCCGGAAACACGTGTATACTGAACTTGATCACTTTCCCAGGACCGTCAAATGAGGGGCAAAGACCGAGCGCCGCAAGTTCCCGAGTGAACGTCAACAACGTTCAACAAGACCCATTTGCAGATCAGCACGCCATAGCTCCCGCCACAGCTACTTCTCAGCAACTCGCTCAGCACGCGTCCAGACCATCACAGACTGCAGATGAAGCGACTCCAGCAGCAGCAGGAGCTGCGGCGGCAGCTTCTGTACCATTCTATCGGTTTTATCGCAAGCCAGGATGGTGGAAGTCGCGTAATTTCTTGATTTGCCAGGGCATCACTGCTGCCATTGGAATCGCCATGATCTTTGTTTTGCTATTCCCTGTCGTGAAGGCGATCGCCCAGCATGTTGTCAACGTCTCGGTGCTCAATGTAGACACGGCGCAGATCACGGATCCGACAAACTCGAGTTTCACTTTAGCGATGCAAGGAGTCGTAAGTATTCGGCTTGGTTACTAACTTATGGTTGATAGACTTACCTTCGCATCCATAGGTAACGCATACAGGTATCTTCAACGCAAAGATCACGTTCACCCAGCCCGTCAATGTCAGTATTTCCCAGTCGAACGTAACTTGTACTCACCTCTTCTCTAGGTGTCCTGGAAGATAAACGGCTCTGATATACCTCTCGGAACTATTACCCTCCAACCTCTCCAAGCGTCTCACAAACGTGCAACTATCAACCAGACTACGCAATTCGTAATCTCCGACGAAGATGCCTTCGGTACCTTCACGGAGGCGATGATCACCCAGCCGAAT
The DNA here is from genome assembly GCA_000787475.1 of Lentinus polychrous. Lineage (NCBI taxonomy): Eukaryota > Fungi > Basidiomycota > Agaricomycetes > Polyporales > Polyporaceae > Lentinus > Lentinus polychrous. The sequence continues at coordinate 8,489 of JSYW01003161.1, forward strand.
TTCACCTGGCACATGAAATCGGAAGGGTTGAGAGTCAACGCGTTGAAGTTCCCTGTTGCGACGGGAATCCACTTCGATAAGGAAGTGACCCTCAATGGAATCAACTCCTTCGACGGGAACGTCAAGTTGGTTGACTTCCAGGTAAGACAATTAGAGACGTCGACATGGAGACTTGGGAAACTGATCACTCCTGTAGCTTCCCAGTGATAGTCCCAATGGAGGTATCAACTTCATAGCCAAGACGCAGTTGAACAACACTAGGTAAGATTGATTCATAAGGCAAAGTCCCTGGCACTCACCTATGATTGAAGTCCATTCAAGGTCGACCTTGGCACGGTACAGTTTGACTTGTCGTACAACGACACGTTCCTTGGTACCGGAACAGGAACAAACAGTCAAATCGTCAGCGAATACTCACAACTTCCGGTTCTGAAACTTACTGACATCTCTTGCAGCAACCTGGGCCAGTGGATATCACTCTTGACGGAGTACTCGTACCCCACAACGACTCCACTAATGCGCTCGCCTCTTTGTCAAGCCTCTTTACTTCTTATCTCAACGGAGATTCTTCGCCCGTGGTTGCTGCCGGAAGGTCAACACTTCTTCCTCCGCACAACACAAGTATCTCGTGGTTGAGCAAAGGCATACAAGCCCTCCGGTTGAACGTACCGTTCAAGAATCCGGACCAGGACGGACCTTTGGGTCCTATTCAGAGTATTACGATTGGTGATATGGCTTTGGCATTCAACGAGTCGGACCCATGGAATCCAATCGCGAACTCGAGAAGTGTTCAGGCGTATATGAGTAAGTTCCCCGGGCTGCGATAACGGTCGATGGAGTATAGATGAGATACTAACATCGTGAATACGCACGTAGAACTTCCATTCGGTTTTGGCGTCAGCATCGGCGAGATTGCGAACGGCTTCAACATCTCGCAGAACGGCTCGGCCGTCGCAGGGTTGTCGACTCCGCTTGGCGCGTCTTCCTCAAACATCAAGGTCCTCGGCCAGACTGACACAGAGGGAACGATCAACATCTCCATCGTGGACACGGCATTGCAAGTGCCGGAGAGCCAGAGGAGTCTCTTCTCGCAGTTCAGTGAGTTGGCTTTCACTTTTATCTGGCTGCCAATTCCTTCGGAATTCGCGTCTTGATGGGGTTCATTCAACTTCATTGGGCGCGAGGACCTTCCTGGTACCGGGTTACCTTTGGCATGTGAATTCCGCATCCTGATTACTGACGTGATCTGTATCTAGATATGGACCTGACGAACCTTCAGTAAGTAATTCGTCTTCGAATATTGATGCTTCTGGTTTATGCGACCATTTTTCCTCCTTGCTTCTATCATTTTGTTCATCATTGTTGTCTTCTCGCCCCTCACGTATCCTGCCGGTAAATAATGGAAAACAACTGACAACGACAACAGCGAATCACAGTTCCAGCTCATCGGGCACGCACGTGCGGTTGCCAACCTATCCGTCGGGCAAATCACGCTCGACCCCATCAACTTCAATGTTACGAGCAAGTTGGATGGCCTTCGTGGACTGAAGGGTGATACGATCATTGAGAGCGTCGATGTTGTCGGTGGAACTTCTGACGCGATATTACTTGCTATCAATGTATCCATCTTCAACCCGAGCAACTTGAAGCTGAGCACGGGTGACTTGAGTACGTTCCTGCCTGCAACTTTACTCCGACCACGACGCTAACCTCATGATGAACAGGCTTGCAGCTGTACAGAGGAGATGGGCTCATTGGCACAACGCTCTTGCCGAACTTGACCCTTGAAATGGGCAACAACACGGTACATGCCCAAGGTTTCTTCGCGGCGAACGAAAGTCCGGAGGGGCAGCAGACCTTGAACGACTTCGTCGGTAAAACTGGTGAGTGTCGATATCAAAGTGGAGGCTGGACCGATGCTGACATGCGTATGACTTAGACGTGAACGTGAACATCAACGGATATAGCGGTAGTACGAATATCTCGTCTCTGAGTGAGGCGTTCAAGTCGCTCGCGCTCGAGGCTATTCTGCCTGGATTGAAGTCAGATCTTTTGCGGAGCACCTCTCTGAGAGGTTCGTTGCGCGAGTTTGTTGCATATTCTCAGCTTCTGACTTTGCATATCTGCAGTGCTCAACACAACGGGGCATAGCGACAACATCTCCCATGTCACCGTCGACCTCAATAACCCATTCACCGCCGGACTCAGCATCACCCAGATCACCTCCAATGTCAAGTCACATGGTATCACTCTCGGTTCAATAAACCAAGATGTGACCTTCGACGCCTCGGGTCACTCAACCACGACCTCGCCGAACTTCAACCTCGAGATGAATCTGAATCCTCCAGACATCTTCACCGTAACCAGGAAGCTCGCCACTCTGGCTGGGCTCGGTACAGACCAACTGGACGGCATTGTCGCGTTGGGTGGGTATCAGTACGTGGTGGCGACGGACGATGACGATACACCGAAACCTACATCAAACTCTTCAAGTCCACAGAAGAGGGATACGAACATGTATACCGGTTTCAACTTGCCCAACTACGTCGACGAGGCGTTCAAGCAACTGCGGGCTGATGTGCAACTTTCATCTTCCGTGAAGATTGGTGGGTTGATTGCGCTCTGATCCATGCACGTTGACTTGCGCAGCTGACTTCTATTACGTCATTAAGGTGACTATAACACGAAGCTGGAATATAATCAGACAGATGTTCCCGTCGCGACGGATGAGACCTTGAATATGCTTCTGCCCATCTTGGCCCAACCAATCGTGCAGAAGCTGGTCACTCAATCGAACCTTGGGTACGTTGTTGGATGCCACTGTGCCAGGTATCACAGGCTCACGTCTAGTATGAAGCATATCGCATGTGATCATCTCGGATCCCCAAGAGAATTCTTTCAGTAAGATCATGTTTAATATGGAAGGAATGTTTGACGCTCACAGCTATCGTCTGTAGGCACACAGCTCTCTGGAAGCATTACAAATGCTGGTCCTTGTAAGCCATTCGCTGTTTCGGTGCGATAGAAACGTCTTTCTAACACTCGTGCTCATGTATAGTCGACGCCAAAATCAAGTTCGGGTCCGGCCTCACGATCTCTTGGAACGGGAAGCCACTCGGGAGTATTCAAATGCCGGATGTCAACCTCGCAGCAGACGAAGGTGCTCAGCTAAACGTTACCGCGAAGTTCTCCGTCGCCGATGTGGGTCACCTGACGGATTTCACGAAGGTTCTCTTGACAGAAGAGACCTTCGACTGGGAAATCGCTGGAGACAATTTAACTGTGTCTGCTCTCGGTATGTATTGGTGCTATGACCTTGAGCCGTTCGAGCCGTTCACTGATTTGTTCTACGCAAATAGGTATCGATGTTCCGGGTATCTCACTCACGACCAAGAAAGTCTCTTTGCTTGGCATGAATGGCCTAAAGAACGGCGTCGTGATCAACTCCTTCGACCTTCCGAGGAATGATCCAGCCGGTGGTATTCATCTCACTCTGGACACTACGGTCACGAACGTAAGCTCCATCCATATTACGGCCCCTCATATATTGTTCTGACGATTGTTTGTTCTGCTAGCCTGCACAAGTGGGTATCGCACTCAGTACCATTGGATTCCAGAACTTCTTCCAAAACACCTACATCGGTCCAGCGGCCTCCACCGGAAGCTTCGTTCTGGCGCCTCAGTCCTCTATCCAACTTCCTCTTGTGGGTAGACTGGTCCCTCAGAACGACGCGCAAGGTCTTGCCGACGTCTCGACCATTTTCAATTCGTTCATTCATGGAGAGAATAGTACCATAAAGGTCTACGGAGACAGTGCTGGTCCTAGCGATGTCACTTGGCTCAACGAGGGAATCAAGAGCCTAGCGATCGCGACTACCCTTCCGAATCAAGGCAAACTGGACATCATCAAATCCATTTCGCTCAACGAGCTTCAGCTCATGTTCTCCACCGACGACGCTTACGACCCGCCCACAAGCAGCAACGACGCTGAAGCTGCCTTCACTATTCCATTTGCCTTCCCGATTGACATCGTCGCTCTCCAGCAAAACATCACGGCCGGGTACCAAGGCACTGACTTTGCCGTCCTACGCATCCCCAAAGGCCCAAGTACAACCGACGTCGATACGCGGATCATCCACCTTACGTTCAACAATACGCCTTTCGCTGTCTTCGACAATGCGCATACTGTATTCCAACAGTTCCTCGCTGACACGACTATGAACGCGGAAGAAACGTTCTCTTTGAGCGGTGTTGCTAATACCGACGCTCAAACTGCCGTCGGTCTTCTTACGTTGACTGATATTGCATTCAGCGTGTCGACCAGCATCGCGGGCTTGCAGGGTTTGAATACGAAGCCTGCAACGGTATCAAACCTCGATGTCAATCATGGGTTCCCCGATTACCTGTTGATCAAAGTCACCACCGAGCTTCTCAACCCGAGCAATTTGACGATTGGTACCGGAGACGTCAGCTTCAGTCTGCAATTCGAGGACACGACGATTGGCGCAGCGTTGATCAGTGACGCTGTTATTGTTCCTGGGAGCTCGAACTATTCCACGGACGTACATTATCAGCCTCAAGGCTCGGCAGTTGCAGCCGGCCAGCAGATGCTTGAGAACTTCCTCCAGGGTGTGGACTCATCGACGACCATTGTCGGGACCATGGACACGACGCCAATCGACTCGTTGAAGCTTGCGCTTTCCGAGATCAAGCTTAGTAACGTTGTCATCCCAGCACTACACCAGAACCTCATCACAAGTGCATCTCTCACCTTCCCAACGGATATCGTCCAAACTGGTATTGCGCAATCGACATTCACACTGTCCAATCCCTTCACCGCAAGTATCAACATCGACGAAGTTGCGGCTACTGTCACATTCCAAGACATCATGCTTGGCTCGATCGACCACCAGTCGTTGTCCTTCCACGTCGATGGCCACGCAAACGGCACTTCGCAGTCTCTCCCGTTCAACTTCAACCTGAAACCATCGGTGATTATCCAACTTCTGTTGATTCGAAGTCAACAGAAGGGCGTAGACCTGGGGCCTCTTCCTGATCTGTTCCAAATCGTGCTCAACGATCCGGATGCTACGACGAACGTGAGTAACGCAAGCATAGTGTTCAAGGCAAGGACATCGCTGACTCTCAACATCAGATCAATGCGACAGTCGACCCTAACTCCCCAACCTGCGTGAGCGGGCACCAATTCGACGTGAATGACGCCATTCTCAACGCACTCGCCGGCATGGAGGTCAACCTTGCTGTTGACAGCTCCGTCAAATTGGATGATTGTAAGTATTCGGCCTGCAAACAAAGGAGAGTCTGCTAACTGTATGCTCAGACGCGACAGATCTGGCGTTCAATCAATCCAATGTCCCTGCTGTTGTAAGTTTCCCGCTCTCATGTTTCCATATGTGAGTTACTCACGGATCTTGCTCAGACTGATAAGACGGCTCTATACCTCATCGGTGCTGTCGCTCCTCCCATTGTTCAAGCTTTGGTTGATCAGGCTTCGTTGAAATTCAACGAAGCGAATATTACGTATGTTATTGATCCCGTCAATTTCGAGACGCAATTTGACGGGCTTCTGTAGCAACCTTTCAAATGACGGCTTCGACTTGCCTTTGGTCGGTTCCTTGACCGGAACGGGACCATTGGACGCAGCGATCGCGTTCACGCAACCAGTCAAGTAAGCGTTCTTTTGGCCGTTCCTTGTATAAGCTGAAGCTCACCTGGGATGGTACAGTGTTGCCTGGCAGGGCCAAAACATCGCGACTATCTCGTTACCCGCAGGTACGTTGAATAACGTAGTGGGAGAGATCAGCCTCACAAACATGGATCTGTAGTGTGCGCGGCGGCCAACAGTGGTGTGCCTAACTATCAGACAAGTGGTCACTTGTCGATCACGGACCAGGATGCGTAAGTTGCTGCAGTGCTCGAACAGAACCGTAGTCGTAACATCATATTATAGCTTCACCGCCTTCGCAACGTTCTTATTGCACAACGAAGAGTTCACATGGACCATTTCGACCGACAACCTTCGTGTTACTGCCCTAGGAACCATCTTTGACAATGTCAAGTTGAGCAAGGACGTCACGTTGAAGGCATTCAATGGTCTGCCCGGCGTCACTATCAGCAACTTCAAGCTCCCAAGTGATGATCCCGCTGGTGGTATTCATATCGAGACAGATTCTCTGATACCATCCCCTGCGCGTACGTCACCAGTATCGTGGATGATTGCTCGCTTCTCACCGCGCTGTAATTATGTGTAGAACTCGGTATTGACTTGGGCACCGTCACATTCAATGCCTTCTTCGAGGACGTGTTGGTTGGACCATTGTCCGGTGAAAACTTGGTCCTTCCACCCGAGGCGACCGTCAAAGAACATCTGTCAGGCAGGATCGTTCCACAGTCCGGGTCCGATCTCGATACCATCGGTGTTCTGTTCTCGCACTTCCTAGCAGGCGACAACCAGACTCTTTCAGTCGTTGGTGATTCGGTGCAACCATCCGGCTCCGGAGAGGTTACATGGTTGAGCACGGCTTTCAAGACCCTCAAGCTGTCTGTGACTTTACCCGGGCAAAAGTTTAACGTCAGTACGATTGCCCATGATGCTAATTCAGTGTAGCTCATGAAGCCTGTAGATCATCGAGTCTATCACGATCAAGGATCTCGAGGTCAATATGACGAGCCAGGATGAAGCGTTTGCTCCTTTGAGTAGCTCTCAGAATACTCTGGCGACATATAAGAATCCATTTGGCTTCTCGCTTCAAGTCATTCAGTCCGGCGAGAACATCACAATCAATCATGGCGGGTCCGACGTTGCAACGGTAGGTATCACATTATATTGTAGTCGACTTGGTACTGACTTGAACTCACTAGCTCAATCTGCCCGTTACCGATGCTAATGGTGGTGTATCCACTGGAAATGTCGCGGATTTGCAACTGTCGTTCTCCAACCAGCCTCTGACATCCGTCGACAATGGTGCTTTCGAGTCATTCTTCGCCGCCGTTACCGATACGTCGTCCGTGGACTTTGGTCTCGCCGGAACAGCCAACGTGGTCGCAAAGACATCCATCGGCAACGTCCCGATCTCTGGCATACCCTTCGATGTTGACTCTAACCTCAAGGGCATTAACTCTTTCGGCGGCACTGCCCGTTTAAGCAACGTCTCTATCGCGGGCAGTGGAGGAGATGGCGGGAACCAGTACATCAAGTCACCACTGACTACAACGTTGTCAAACCCATCGGACATCTCACTATCTACAAACAACATCGCTCTACCAGTCTTCTACAAGGGCACGCAGCTTGGAAGGGCTGCCATCGATGTAAGTGCTGCTACTCTAGTCTCAAGCGAAGCCGTTGCTCATACCTCGATAGCCTTTCAACTTGCAACCCGGAGAAAACACCGTACAGACCGTCTTCGAGTACATGCCGAATGACGCCAACGATACTACAGCACAAGCCTTCATCACTGAGTTTGTCACTACTGGCGATACAATCGATCTCACCATTCAAGGCGATGGTCAAAGTTCCCCCTATGACTCGTTAGACCAAGCACTTGAGGGTGTGAAGATATCGACGAGTCTCACCGGCATCAACTTCCCGAATCTGATCACGCATATCGAAGTCATTATCACCCTCGATACCCTCTTCACGTATGTCGTTGTTTTGTCGCTTTACACTGCGACTGAAACCTCTCTTCTAGCAACCTCGTCTCGGTCAATTTCGATGTTCACAACCCGTTGGATGCCGATCTCGACATCAAGTTCGTACAGTCTGATGCCAGCGTGAACGGCGAGATTTTCGCACACTTCGATCAAGCCTTTGACAACTTCGTCGTGCCTGCTAAAGGAACTGCCAATAGCGGTACATTCGACAACGTCCTCCTCACGAAAGGCGCGGCAGCTTCTATTGCCATCATTCCCTTGGGCTACTTGGACATTGCAGCTGCGCAGACTGTTCAGATTGGCGTCGGCGGGTACCAGGTCCCATGGATGAAGATCAGCCAGTCTCATGTCCCGACTTCGTACGGTCCCGGGCTGTCCCTTGACAGCCTGAAGTCGGCATTGAGTAGCATCAGTTTGGCCAAAGCTGGTAGCACTGCGCTGTCGAATGCGACGTCTATTGTCTCGGGCGCCGTCTCCGCTGTAACCAGCGTGGTCGGAGACGTGACCTCCAAGGCAGGATCGGTCGTGAGCGACGTGACCAGCGCGGTCGGGCATGCGACGGATATCGTAGGAGGAGTAACAAGCGCAATAGGAGATGTGACGAGACTGCCGAGTCCTGCCGCTGCGACACCCGCCGCCGCTTCCCCCACCGGCGGTGATGATAGCCACGACTCGCCTGCGGCCTCAGTTGTATCGCAAGTGACGAACATTCTAGCACGTCCAACGGCTTCATAACGAACCCAGGAGCTACGCCCGCGATTTTTATCACGTTCGAATGGATACCTCCACTTCGCTCTTCATGACTTTCATTATGGATTTGTATGCTTATCGTACACTTCAGTCTACGCTTTGACACGCATAGTTCTCCTTGGAATCGCGTACGCTGTCTTGATGTTCTCTAATGTTATTACTATTTCCAAGCCATCAAGTTACTATACCTTCGTCTTCGAAATTCGTTCCCCCTCCCACTGTATACCTTTACCTTACATGTTCTGTGTTCTCTTTGTTTCTTCTCTCAACATACTCACCAGTCACACTCCTGTACCTGTATGTATGCAGCAGAGAATTTCCCCAACATCCGATGGCAATGTAAGAATGAGAGAATCCGAGATTGTGGGCGCGTCTGGGTGCATGATGAATCACCTCGGCGAAATACACCTTGTATTTTGTGACTTGGCTCCAACCAGGTCTCACCTACTAAGTTCGATGCCGATAACTTGAACCCTTCCTCCTGTGTTTCTTTACGCATACTATTTTCATACTTCGGGGAGATTTGTGTAAAACACGCGGCATCGCTGTTTCCGAGTCTTGAAATAGCAGCCTGAATTCGAACCTCTGCTCAGGTTGTACTCGCGTCAGCACACACCTCTGGCACGTTGTTTTTCCTCACGCTCTGCTTTCTGCAGCTCACTTCTACCTTCTGTTCGTCTTCAGTTACTCTAATCCAATTACAAGATCATAGCGCGTTGAAGATCGACAATGCCGGAGGAACAAGAGACAAGACGGTCTTCTCGTATCGCTGCGCAACCCAAGAAGGCGGAGGAGGCTAAAGCGAAACCTGCTGCAAAGAGGCAACCGTCCAAGAAGAGGAGCGCAGATAATGCCGAGGGAGAGGGAAAGAATACCGCTGCTCCTGCAGCGAAGAAGGTAGATAGTCCCGCTTGCTGTCTACACCCTTTGCAATGGTCTCATCTCAATTGTTCGTGTAATTGTTCATTTTTTCTCCTGACGTATGGGGGATATTCAGAGCAGAAACGGTGCTGGAAAGGCTGCAGCTGCAGCAAGCGATGAAGAGAATGCAGTCCAGGAGTTGGAACCCATCGATATCGGGGATACCCTCCCCTCTATCACGCTCAAGAACGAGAAGGATGAAGATGTGGACCTTGCCACGTTGACGGCCGACAAGGGCTTGGTGCTCTTCCTCGTGCCCAAAGCGGATACTCGTCAGTCTGATATTCAATCGGTATTGAGCATTGAGCAGATGCACTGATTCCACGCGGGCATATCTCTGTGTCACTACTTCTATTAGCTGGATGCACCACTCAAGCTTGCGGGTTCAGGGACATATACCCCGATTTTACTGCATTGGACTTTAACGTCTACTGTCTCAGCGCGGACACGCCCTCTGCTCAACAGAAATGGCAGACCAAGGTACAGTACATTGCCGCCTCTCGCTGCTCGAATTTTATGCATCCTAAATCTGACTACATTCGCAGAAAGAACTGCCCTACCCACTCCTCTCTGACCGCAAGCGTGTCCTGATAACTGCCCTAGGCGCAGGTGAGGGAGGCAAGACCAAACGAAGCCATTTCATCTTTGAGAAAGGCGGCAAGTTGGTGGACAAGAAAATACCCGTTAAACCTGCTGATAGGTGAGCCCGAAGCGCAATGATGATCCTTCTCGAAGCTGATGGGCTAAAATCGTATCTGTAGTCCCAAGCTTGCTCTTGAGTTTATCAAGAGCTTGAGTTCTGAGTAATGTATCCATTCTGACGTTGTATTGGTATGAATTTGCCATGGGCTTGTAGGTTCTGCTTTTTTCTTCTGGTATTCAAGCTGTTGTTCTCCTGTATGCTTGTGTCGTGGCAATTTGCTGTATAACTAGTGGTATCATGGGATACGGAATACCTTTGAAATGAATAGTCATATCCTTCGGCGACGTTGACAGCGATGCAACGAACCAACCTTGAGATGTTGGTGCGTCGAACCTAGTTTGCCAAATCGAGGCACGCACTTCTTGCTATCGTGAGCAAAACAAAGCCAAACATCGTCATACCCAAGGTTGCCGCCGAACAAGGAACGGCCACAGCAGCGCACAGCTGCTCGCAGTAGTAAGCTGCCTTTCGATTTCGGCTTGCACGAGCTCTCCAGAAGTTCATACCTAACCTACGACGATCAATATGCCAGCTCAAACAACATTGTCTACGGACGACAAGAACAAGATCAAGTCGTCCATTCCCGCAAGCTCGAATAAGATCCACTACGCCGCTCTCGGACGAATCTACTATGCGTATCCGAATCCCCGGGAATGGAGCTATACTGGGCTGCAAGGAGCCATAACGTTTACGAAAGATAACTCTAGAAGTGCCGATTACTTTAGAATGGTCGATCTGAGTGGGACGAGAGGGGTGATCTGGGAGCACGAGTTGTATGAGGGATTGGTGTATAACCAAGACAGGCCGTTCTTTCATTCATTTGCGGGAGATGTAAGTGCTACAAGGTAGTTATGCTTTGTATGAAGGAATACTGACGCATATATTTATCTAGGAATGCATGATTGGCATTGTGTTCGCGGATGAATCGGAGGCAAAGACTTTCTACAAGAAAGTCAATTCCAAGAGGACGGACCCAGGTATGTACATAATCCCAGAATAACCAAAGCACTTACTCATGAATATACAGTGAAAGCTAAACAGGCCACCACAAAGAAGAAGAAACCAGCCAAGGGAGGCAAGATTGATAAATCTATGATCTCCGGTCCCACTGCAGGTTCATTCAAACATGTTGCTCATATGGGCTACGATGTCGAGAAAGGGTTTGTGTCGACAAATGTCGATCCATCATGGCAGCAGCTCCTGGCCGGACTCGAGGAGTCGGGCGTCGATCGACATGTGATCGAAGAGAACATGGACTTCATCAAGAATTTCGTCCGAAGTGCACAGAACGATGCTACAGCTAAACCCGCACAAGACGGAAGTCAAAGGAAGAGCAAACCACCGCCGCCGCCTGTACCGAGACACCGTCATGCTCACAACGACAGTGGTTCAGCTCCTGCTGCCCCTCCGCCACCACCCTCCAGAGGTCCTCCTCCTCCTCGAGCACCTCCTTCCCCTGCGTCGCGTCCGAGTCCCCCCAAGACACCAGAAGCACCGGCAGCTCCCCCACCACCTCCAATGCGCTCTACACCATCTGCCCCCGCCGCACCTCCACCACCGCCGCCGGGACGTGCTGGTCCTCCTCCCCCTCCTCCAGCACCTCCTTCTCGACCAAGTGCAGCACCACCACCTCCTCCGCCCCCACCGACGCGGCCGTCTGCTCCCCCAACGGCACCTCCACCCCCGCCTTCACGCCCAGCACCTCCGGCTGCTGTACCTCCACCCCCTCCTCCGCCACCACCTCCAACATCTGGTGGTGCAGCTCCTCCCCCTCCGCCGCCGCCGCCGCCTCCTCCACCACCGCCTCCAGGAGGAGCACCACCACCACCACCGCCCCCTCCTCCTCCTGGAGGAGCACCTCCGCCTCCTCCCCCTCCAGGTGGAGGCGGAGCCGTGCCCGCAGACCTACCCGCACCTCAGCCAGGCAGAGACGCCCTACTCGAGTCCATCCGAGGGGCCGGTGTTCATATGCTCAAGAAACGTAGCGACTCTAACGCTGGGACCTCGCCCGCGCGAGCCGCGCCTCCACCTCCGGCTGCAGAAGAGCATGCGGCCCCTGGCTCGAATGCGGGAGGCGGTGGTGGTGATCTGACGGCCGTGCTTGCTGCTGCTTTGCTTGACCTGAAAGGTAGGATGGGTGAGAGCGATGAAGAGGACGATGACGATGAGTGGGATTGATGTTTTGTTCGGTTCTTTTTTTCTGCATTGCGTTTGCGAGGAGGATTATTGCTACTTTGGTTTAGTATTTAACTAACTTTTTTGATATTTTGCGACTTGGGACGAGTTGAGATCTGCACGCATGATTCTTGCTCATCTTGTACTACGACGATACCATTCCTTTGCCAAATTCTTCGAACTCATTGACGATTCCGCACATCCCTTGACCCTGCGCGCACATTGACCGCCGCCGAAAATAGAACTGTTTGATGTGCCCTGGGCGATTGCCGAGATGAGAGGAGATCCATCAGCGCCTGAGACCGTTGGACTTGTTGAAGGGAACCGATAGCGGTGGTACAGCAACGGCGAGCCAAATCACCGCCTGCGACTTACCAGCAATCTTATAACCATCCCAACCTCCAGCTTATCTGACCCCAGACCTTTCTTTCTTGCATACAACACATCTGAATTACCATGGCCGACCAATTGGTGAGTGTTCGCGACGCGTTCTCCGCAGTTGGCTTTGCTGATCGTTCTTACGCTGTTCTCTTTCTCGCTCGCAGTCTGAGGGTACGATTGCTGTCAAACCTACATGTATGCGCGAGAATTGCTAACATACGACCGTCCGTCTATTCTAGAGCAAATTTCTGGTACGCATTTGACTGATCGAGCACGGAAACGCGGGGTTGGTACTGACGATCGTCCATTATGCAGAGTTCAAGGAGGCGTTCTCGCTCTTCGACAAGGGTGCGTGGTATTCTCACCTATCCATCTTCCAGCGCCCCCAATACTTACATTGGATGTCAACCTACAGACGGCGATGGCACGATCACGACGAAAGAGCTCGGCACGGTGATGCGCTCTCTGGGCCAGAACCCAACCGAGGCAGAGCTGCAGGACATGATCAACGAGGTGGACGCAGACGGGAACGGGACGATCGACTTCCCCGAGTTCTTGACGATGATGGCGCGAAAGATGCGCGATACGGATTCGGAGGAGGAGATCAAGGAGGCTTTCAAGGTCTTTGACAAGGATGGGAACGGTTACATCTCTGCGGCCGAGTTGAGGCATGTCATGACCAACCTCGGTATGTATTCGATTCTGTCAATGCGCATTTGTCTCTCTGTTTTGGTTGCGTCGCGCTCCGCTCGGGGAGAGATTGTCTCTGATATGCGTTGGTTCTGTAGGTGAGAAGTTGTCTGACACCGAGGTTGATGAGATGATCCGGGAAGCAGACGTTGACGGCGATGGCCAGATCAACTACGAGGGTACGCATCTCCTTTCCTTTCTTCTATCCAACATGCACCTAATCTCGTTCTTCTCCCTCGATTGTAGAGTTTGTGAAGGTATATCAATCCGTTTCCTCTGAACCGTAAGAGCATCCAACTGATGATCCTCGCACAGATGATGCTCTCGAAGTAAAAGACCTCCTGCCCATCCACATCGGGGAGGGTTACTTGCTTGCTTCTCCATTCGGACGGCTCTGTCCTTGTACGACAGTATACGCAGCCCGCCTTCTCCCGTCTCTTTTCTTTGTTTGCTCAGTATTCTTTTCGCTCGTGTTCCTTCTGGATTTGAACCCTATGTGCGCAAGTGGTATACGATACGACTGGGATGTATATATCAGAGCAGTTCTTCCTTTCTCCAGAAATCAAACCGAATGTATTTTGCTCTCTCGTCCTATTCTGTGTTCTATATGCTGTGATGGTATTGGACCAGTTCGGGGCTTTGGCTTGTGGAATGCTCCGATCTCATAGATCCGAAACCTTTTGAACTTTCTAACCTCTCAACCCAGAGGTCCAGTGTCTGCACTTCAATAATTCAATCGATGAGATTTGCAGGGGATCCGAGTCTACGCCGGCTGGACCAACGCTGCGAGTACCACAGCGGTGCGGTACCGATTTGACCAGGTCCATTATCGTAGACTTCAATAAGGTTTTAGATCTGCGGATCCACCTGAAGGGCACAAAGCTCCGACGGACGTCATCCTGTCTGGAGTGGCCAGGCAAAGGGAACACTGCCACACTGCGCAATATGAATTGAAGGGGGAGAGGCATATATATAAAGGCAGCTCGATGAAAGAGGGTCTATCCTGCATACCCCCCCGGTTGCTATCTACTCATACCCCGCGCATACTTACTCACATTTGCGAATACTCGCTCACACTTACGAATTCTATCATGTCGAACCTCGTGAACAAAGTCAAAGAGACTGTCTCTGGCCACTCCTCTTCGGGTGGTAACAACCACCAAGAGCAACACGGCAAGGACCAAGAACAGACCTTTGGCATCTTGCCTCACCCTGCTGTGAGTCTCCCCCTCCTCTTTTCTCTTCCCAGTGTGCAATCGATTCTGACGACGGAAGAGCAGAAATCTAACGATCCCAACGACGTCGAAGGAAAGCGTCCCCAGGGTTTAGAGGCTACCCCCGAGTACGCCGCCTTCAACACTCCGGGGCCTTACATCCCGCCTTCAAACGTTACGAACAACCTTGGTCCTCCAGCTGTGAGTACTTTCCATCTACGAGGCTTTCGGTTTCATGCTGAGCATTGTTGGCATGACAGAGTTCTGGCGAGCTGAGAGCACGTTCGGCTGAGTTGAACAAGAAGCCTCAGTAGAGATGGACAGTCGATATGTTGGGATTTGATGGAAGGACAGTATGACGTCAGACTCTGGAAGGTTGGATTGTATGAATAGGGAGTGCTATCGTAGGACGATATAATCGCATTTACGGCCAATACCTTCAACTGATTCCGTTTTGGCGATCTCCTGCGACCTCGCAACGTTGAGAGGGGTCCTCCGCGGTCGATACCGTAGGTTAACAGCGCTAGTGTTGGATATTCTCGGTATTAGATGCGTACTTACCTCGTACAGGGCAAATCAATCATCAATATTTTTACCTGAAGCAACACATCGAGAGGAACTTCTGGCCCAGATGTTCTACTTTCAGTATCCGAGTCCGCATGACCCATCCTTGTCCCGGTCGGTCTCAGCGTCGTTCCGCGCATGCGTTCTTGTCTCTTGCTGCCATACAGTAGCTTGTACTGTGCTGTGAACCTGCTTGCTTCTCGTCTTGATGAAAGATTGAACCGATACATTGCTTGTCAAGACGCCAATATCAATCGACGAGACCTTGATCTAGAGCATCCTTCTCCTAACACCAGTTGTAGTGATCCCGCACAACCATAGAGGCGACTTCATCTATCGTAGACTGCTCGTAGGTCTCCGGGGGATGACTGTGAGCCTTCAGCTCCTCCACGCTCTTGGCGTGCTCGACCGGCACTTTGGCCTCAAGAGCAGGACGTCGCCTTAGTAGTAAACAGTAAGTAATGTTGAGCCAATATCAGGATTGGGTACTATGGTTAGTAGTATTACTCACGCGGGAAAAAGATCTCAGCTTCCATGAACGCTCTCCAAAGTTCTGCACAAGGGACCTCGCACGGGTCCGGCATAGGCGAGTAGGTTTTTAATTCATCCTCGTAAAGGCAATGATGTTGTCCGTTGGCATTCGAGAAGTCGATAATCACAGGAATGGGTGTGTTCGTTCGTCGGATTGTTCTTAACCATTATATGGCCTTCATGAAAGTATGAGGGCTTCAAGTACCAGTTCCCTGCAATGTCACCCAGAGGTGGTAAGCTGCGAGAACGGGGCGAGGCGCCACGTCGCATTGAACGCACCTGAAATACAAGGGCTGTCGGCGCAACGAGGCGCGGAGAGGGCTGGTACAGTCCTCGAGTATCAGGATGCCAGTCCTTCCTTCCTACGTCTCACCCATAAAGAACCCGTAGTATATCAGAATAGCCTGTCCGCACAGCTTGTTGAGTTTCCCCTCATACAAAATGGCCTCTTCCTTGAGAACATCGGCCCATCGCTTGCCGAAGGAGACCTTGCATACAAAGTCGTGCGTGGTCTTCATCATTTCGGAGGTCATGGTGATGCGGTAGACCCGTCGCATCCCGTGCGCGCGACTTGAGATGCATTCGTGAACTTTGATGAGTGTGTATTTATCCGAGATGCCCATGTCGGACATTGTTGTCAATGTGTAGTGTGGTCGTTGTGGTAGGCGGCCTTGGGGAAGGAGCGGTGCCGCAGGGAAGTCAAGCGTCACGACGGAGCTGGACGCCACGCTGGCGGATACGATGAGAGGTACGAAGGACCCTGAACATTACATATTAATACGTACTCCAGTAATCTATACGTACGTAGCACCTATGTTTCGTGAGTGCTATCAGCACTAACGTCAACTCGATCGACTTCTATTGCACATCATCAACATACCGTCTGAGATTTGTACCCTTTGCTAAAGTCATTCTCGAATGAGTAGAGTACAGTAAGATTGGCCATGTGCTACTCACATAGGAAGTTCCTACAATCGTGCTCTATTCACACTCGATAAGCATGCGCAATGGTTCAAAGTGGCTGGAACTATATGAGAAGCAATACTGTACATGGCGCCGGCGCAAGACAAACAGACTTCCGGCAGGTCATTGGAGTGCACGAGCAACGGAAGTTCGAAAGAGATTGAACAATCTTTCAAAAGAGTATATTGTAGGCCAGATTATAGACTATTCGCGTTGCTGCCTCGATCTGCTTCTCCCGACGAGGTTCAGGAAAGATTCGGCGGAGGACATAGTCCCAGCCCGGCGTCATGAAGTCCTGGAAATGCATACGGGCGTATTCCCAAAAGTCAGGGTA
>JSYW01003171.1:0-16433 GCA_000787475.1 Lentinus polychrous
AGTTTTAGATGTTTCCTGATGTTACATCGTCGCTGATACAACATTCCATCGGATCCGATGAGCGCATACAGACAGTCATATGAGCTCTGAGGGATGACTTACTCAGAGACAAAGGGTACAAGAAATGGGGGGTAGGAAGGCGATTTGGATGGAAAAGGTGGCATAGGACGCATAGGACGAAACCAACGAAGACAAAAAAGGCATAGAGAAACAGCAGAGGTACTGTGAGCACAACTGAGTTATCAGACACGCCGCACACCATGAAGATGCGAAAAAGAAAATGCACAATAGTAATACCATGTTCCTTGACGACGCACACATGTAAAAATCTTTCCGGCCCCATCCTCAAGTTCGTCTTCAGAGTCTGACACAATCTCGGCAAGGACATCGTCCATAGCACTGGGATCGGTTGCGAGTGCTGCCAATTTGTCGATGAAAGGTTCGGTCTCCGGTAGTGACTCTAGTGAGTACTCGTTGTCCTCATCATCCAGGTCAGAGGTAGTGTCCTTCCACCTCTCCATGAAATCCAAGCGGTCAGCGCGGTAGGTGTGTTCCAGCATTTGTAAAGCCTCCATCAAGGCCAGGCTGATTCGGTTCCGACGCTTTGTATCGGTCTCGGCGCTGGAGGAGAAGGCACGTTCAGATGCAACGGAGGATGCCTGAACTGGTAAGAAATCCATAGCTATGGCGAAGATCGTTGGCCGCAAGTTCTTGTTCAGCTGTGAGAATTATCAGTGAATATATGATGCACCGTATATAGCGTACAAATGAATGACTCACTTGCCAGTATTTCAGAAGGTCGGTGTTCGGCGCCGACAGGGGTTCAGAGACGTATGTGTGATACTCGTGATCAACAGATTGTCCCGCATTTGAGGTCGATTGCGGTCCAGGCCAGAGCCCAAATTCATTCGCAAAGCCGAAAAAGCCGGGAGTCTGACCTTCAAGGATATCTGCACTTGAGGAGGATCCACGGGGAGCAGCGGAGGCAGCGAGATTAGTACCAATCTCGAGACGCTTCCTATACTCCCGCATCTAACGCCGTAACAGTTAGCGCAAGATACATCACGGCACGAGGAGACACGTACCATCTCCTTGATAGTGTTCTCAGCCTGGCACAGATATCCTTGTTCCCAATGTTGCTCAATCCATGAGAGATGAACTCCGGGATGAATAACTACAACTGATTGAGCATATATACGGCAAAGAGATCTGATGTGAGTTCAAATCACGACGTACACATTGCAATAACATAGGCGGTAGTGTCATCCATACGCGTATAATACTGGGAAGCGATATCTAAGCCAGCTTTTGTGAATGCTTTGAGAGTCTCGGGACAGGGAGGGTTCTGCTTTTGAGGAAGTTGCTCCCAGGCAGTCATCACCGTTTCGAACAGAGGGATCACACCCGCCAGCACAGGAGTCTTCTCTGATGACATCATGTTTTGTGCTTTCTGAGGAATCTGTGAAAGCAGCCAAGTCGCATCTCATTAGTCCATACGAAGAAGGAACCCAAAGGTAGACTGACATCGAGGACGATCTCAAGATTATCACAGACCTGCCACTGTGAAGTAGAGAGCTGTTTCTCCATCGTCTCTCTATCAGTGGCAACGCGCAGTATTTGGTCAAGCGCCTGGATATGCCTAAGTCAATCACCGGGTCAGTTGTACAGGAAACTTAACACGTACTGGACGGAGTTGTCGGGTCCGTGTCAGCATCACCGCAGTAGAAGACCATTGAGTCTTTACATCATTTAGCAGCTGTAACCTCGGGAGCAGTATAGGTTCACTGTTTGTAGGAGGATCGGCGTATCCCCACAACGAGGTTTTGTTTCCGAAGTTGATACTCCGTGCCAATGCATTGCGACGTTGACCAGAGGAACGGATGTGTCTGACAGCGGTGCGACATGCTTTGAGGGGATCTGTCTCTACAGCTTCCAGGTATGTGAGACCTTGCTCGTCAGGCGTGTAATATGGACTCAAGCCGTTCTTCTTCTTGTCGTTGTCCTCGTCGTCCTCATCGTCTTTGTCTTTGTTGTCGGCGCTGTCCTTCTTCTTCTTGTTGCCCTCTTCATCGCCACCACTGGCATCCTCAGAGTCCTCGTCTTTGTCATCGCCTTCTGAGTCTGTGGTCTGAGGTGTCGGCACCTCAATGTTGACGGTTGTATAGCTGTCAATAATATGTCGACAGCATATGTTTAATACATGTGGTAGACACATTACTCTGCGATCACGAGGGTCATACTCGATACCAACAGATTGGAGCTTCTTCGCTAGCTCGACCAACATGGCATCGTTAACGCTTGCGATGTCCATGGAGAAGTGGCCAATCTGAGATGTAATGATAAAAGGCGTCGTGTGAGTACAGGCACCAATTAGAAGCAGTTCAAGTCGCATCACCTTATGGGCTATTGGTTGACGAGCGTCCCGCTCAGATCTTACAGGTATCAGTCCAGCCCGCTCCAAGAGTCCATAGATGACCGTCGCAAGGTTACTAGCATTGTGGGCTCCAGCGACGTGTTGGAAGCCCAGAACACATGCTCGTAGACGTAGGGTGTCGTCGTCAGCACGTGCAATCCAATGAGCAGTAAGGGCAAGGTAACCTTGATGGTCTTTCTTTGACCATAGGTCAGTGGTGAATGAGATTCTTCCAACGGAACGCTGATGAATTGTAATCAGTTTTGTCTCGCAGATTGATGGTTTGAGTGACCATGTGCACTCACCGACAGATCATCTTTGAGGGCGGTAAAAGATACGCGCCACTGATGCATTATAAGCTCTCGCATCTTTGTTCAACGTGGCAGGCCGATGTTGTTTTGCAGTCCTGGGTAAAGATATTCCAGAAGAACGCGGAACTCCAGGCCCTCCACTAAATTGATCGACTAGGATGGTATTTGGTATCGTTAGCAAATAGCGAAAATCTTCGGATGGAAGTATCACTCACTTGGTCGTCAGTCACTATGAAGCGTACAAGGAGCTGATAGAATTGTACCCGGTCGATCTCATGTGTTCCGGCGCTGCCGAGAGTCGTACCTGCCGGCAAAGGTAGCTTGATTGATTTTGGAGCGTTCAGCTCGTTATACCTCTTGTGATATGAAGGAGGCCACTCCGGATGTGCACCGAGAGCTGCCAGATATTCCTTGGGGTGATCCCTCATGACATGTTCCCGTTTGCCACGAGATGCTGTAGTGGCGGAATACGAGACCCTAGTTGTGAGCGAGAGTAAGCAAACATGTATTACAGTATTCGAAGAGAAGTGGACGTACCTGCAATCTCCCACCTGGCAAAACGAGCGAATACCGAGTGGTATGTTACCTTTCGTAAAGAACAAGCTGACGTCGGTAGCATGAGCTGCACTGGGGGTGGTACTCGCGAGAGATGGGTTTGGGTTGATGAGCTTATGCGGAGGTGGGGGAGGGACGCCAGGACTACGAGCAGGTGCTTTCTCCTTTCCCATCCCCTTCCCCTTCTTAGTACCCTTGCCTCGCCCACGAGCAGGCCTACCCTTGCCTCGCCCACGAGCAGGCCTGGGAGGAGTAGGAGGAGGGGTAGCTTGCAACATTTGGGAGTCAGTGGGGATGAGATGAAAGCAATATGTAAGGGCACCATACCGCTGTCGCTCTCCTCGTCATCTTCTACATTAAGGTCAAAGCTTTCTTCAACCTCCGCCGGTTCTGGCCTGCGAGCTGCAGTCCTCCGAGTAGGCTCACTAGGGCCGGATTCAGTAGAGCGACCTTCAATCGCTGCAGAGGTGCATCAGCAAACCGCAAAGCATAGGGGATTCAGGTCAGTAGCGCACCTGGTGATCTGATACCTGCCTGTTCCGGGCTGACGTTTCGCGTGGATCGCCCTTCACGGTTTCCAGCGGGTTGAGTAGACTTCTTAGACTTCTTGGACTTCTTGGACATAGTGTAGTGCGTGGCTGGGGTGACTACTTGGCAGGACAGATGTGCTATTCGAGTTGCTACTTATATGAGATGATGTTGGCGATACTGGGCAGAGATAAAGAGAAAAGCTGAAAGAAAAGCTGAATTTCTGGCTCACAGGTGGGCTCGTTCCAGTTAGTGTATTATGAGATGCGACTTGCGAGTATACCTCCTTGTGACAAAGATCATGAGGTATAGTTCTGCTTCGTGGATAGTTGCATGCTAGTACTGTGAGAGGAGGTTTGAATGGAGTGAATGATTGGAGATAGCAGGATGTCCAGCTGACGGACTTCGTGAGCAGGTTATTACTCATGCATGGATATGAATAACATACCAGTATAGCAGATCTATTCACGAAATGGAAGACTGCTTTGCTTCCAGGCGAAATGAGTAGTGCATAGTCTCACTTTATGCAATGCGGCCCTCCACCTTACTGCAACCACTAGACCTGTAGCATCAGCATCTAAATTAATCACTATACGAACTCACCCCTTGAGAACACGATAGGACGGTAGGAGTACACGAGTATGTCATGATTACGGTACGGCCTGTTGCAACGTCTACCTGGGAGGGAGAGTCCATGACAGCGATGCAAAAGCCTTGTCGCAACAGTCGCATACTGTTCAAAAGGGTATTCCAGTTCTCCGGGCATGGAGAACTTGTATTTCTACTTGATGATTGTCCAGAGATAGTGGTAGTACAGTAGCAACTCGGGCTGCACTGGCAAATGCAGCAAACAACAAGTCTTGCCATAAATGGTCGTCACAGCCTACGAAGCTAGTTGCAGTATATGGGTTCTCTATGCCGGATTTGTCTGCACATCTTGAAGCAATGTGCGCCATATCTCCCCCCATATGTCAACGTTGATTCCTCAGTCCCAGAAGTATTGAGCTCACTATTGTTCAGGTGTGTATGTGTTACGGTACAACAGCTTCGACACCCACTGTATGTCCTTATGGAATTGTCCTTTGTGGGAGAAACCTGAATTACAATAGGTTAGCTCTTACCGTGTCATTCACTCAACTATCTCACTGACGACAGCAGCTTTCTCAAGGTCTTTTCTGTTGACTCATAGCGAGGGGTTGTTTGCTGTAATTTCTGCCCCATCCATACAGTGAAGACCACAAGCTTGATGGTTCTAATTCAAGCTGCCTCTCAGGAACGCTCGTCCCCTTATCTCCCAAACCTCGAACTTGCACTATCTAAAAGGACGGTATCACAATGCCTCCTCCTCATCAACTCACCTCAACTCGAGATGTCTGCGCAACCTACCGCCATCGTTATGGATTCTCCTCTCTGTATAGGCAGTCCTCTTGTAACTGGCCTGAATGTGGTGCCCACAGCAGGAGGTGATCGCTTGTTGAAAGGTAGCCTTTGGTATGCAGATTGTTCTGGCTTTACCCTCTAACTGCCAGTCTATAGTAGTTTCAAGTGCAACTCATCGGGCCGATCTTGACAGCTCCGTCAGTGACAAGGGCAACAACTACACTGCATCGCGTAAGCTTTCATCATCGATACTTATAGAACTTACCTAAGTACAAACTGTCCTGGCGGTGACGAGGACTCGGATAACTCGGACTCAGGTGAATTGAGCCCGGACGATGAAGAATACGATAGTAGCGATTCGCTGCCTCCTTGTGAGTCCTCACGTGCTGTACCATCATCTGAAACCACTACGAGAACTGATGATGATTCAGTGCGCGCAGTAACTGACTCGGACTTCTCCGATTCAGACTCTGACTCTGCGGAGTCGGACACTGACTCTGTGGAGTTGAGTACTAATCCCAACAACAGTTTGAATGCGAATGACGGTTTGAATGCGGATGACGGTTTGACTGCGGACAACGGTTTGAATACGGACGACGGTTTGGATGCGGCAAACGAGGCACAGCAAGCAGGAGATGTTCCAGGCACGTACAATCCTTATATTCAGTGTCCGACAGATCTAATAACGAAGTGATTATAGCTAATAATGATGATCTCAAGGGCCCTGATCCCTATGCTACCTGGGAGGAGCTGCAGCAAGCTATATTCAAAGCGAAGCTTGCGCAGCTAATCATTTCTGCATCCCAAATTGTCGGAAACCGACCTTCCCTGACTAGATGGGGCGACGTTTCTGAAGTCACAGGTCTCCTCACCACACATTTCTCCCAGTTATACATGCCCTCCAATCGTCGAATCAAGGAAGTCTTAATTCCTAAGGAGCTCAAGCGGATTGCGCGCAAGTACGTTCAAATGTTCCTGGATAGGTGGACCGCAGAGCAGCCTATGAAATTCGCGGCGTATTGCTCCTCGAGGAATCAGTCGCGTACTGAGGATCTGTATGCCGTGGGAACCAGCGGACAGGTGAGTGGACATCATAGAATGTTCAGATTCTCTGAAACTTCATCTCACATGTACACCGCCGGACTCCAGCTACACAAGGTACCTCTCTCGTTCCAAACAGCAGGTTGCGCCGGCAAGCAGAATGTAGTGATGTCGGTCAATCACCCTGTGACTGGTCAAAGGATGCAATTCCCATGCCAGGCGCACCTTGCCCATGTCATCGTTACTGAATTGCTGCGTGCCTTGAATAATGACTAGCCTAAGCATCACCTCCCTTCTATGGCCTTTCAATTCTGATTCGTCTCGTCCTCGCATGTACAATATCTGATACAAAGTGGAAGAAGAGCAAAATGATGTACTATAGTTTTGATGTATTGTTTTACCTCAATATCACAGGTTATAAATGAACACTACCACTCGAAAGTACTTAACTTGACGCATATACTACAGTGGGTGTGTTGGTCACATGACCGTTACGCATGTGATGCAAAATGTGGTCGTCTCTTTTTCTTCGTCTTCCGATTTTCTCACTTGTTGCTTGTCCTTCATCCCAATATCTCCTCCAGCTCTTCTAGCAACCAGTCCAGCCAGAACCGTCAGCATTTCCCCGGCAACAGAGATGGCAGGGCTCCTGCTGAGGACATTTCTATTTTGGAACTTTTGAGTTTGGACTCGGCAATGGTGCGGTTGACGTGTATCTCGCAGCTTTGCCACCTCATACTTTCCTTCCACCCCTGCGCTCATGTTTCGCCACTTGTCACTGTCTCACACGGCTCAGAACGCCCTACATCACGTATCAATTAAGGCTGCCAAACAAACTACCCAACCACCCCTCACTCTCGCTACCCTTGCTATCCTACCTCAGTTCGGATGCCAGCAGTATATAGGCATCGAATTCGAACCAGGTAAGTCCCGGTGCAACTCACCCTCATTCATTCTCTGCGTACCTACCATCTGCCTCTGTCCTCTCATTGTTCTCTACCCTCTTGTCGTTCTCTATCACCATTGCTGCGGTCTGCACAAGGTGAGCATGCTATCCACATTCCGATCTCTATCCATTCCACCTGCAATATCGCCACCACAGGCACCATTCTCCAGAAGCCTCCAGCCAAAGCCAGGACCACCTCCCCCAAATTTCGGGAGCGGATATGCTGATGTCACTTTGTTTCTTTTGCTGCCTCATCCCTCTTCAGTATATACTCAATACAGCTTGAGTCTGCATCCTCGAACACCGACGTTACCCTTTTCTTCGCCAATTCTTTATCCTCACTGAAACGCTGTTCCTCATGATGGCCATGGGCAGGTATGAAAGGTATGAACTGAAACATCGCCGGTAAGTGCATTTCGTTATGATGAAGTATGCCGACTGTAGCAGGATATCAAGCACTGCGCATCCAAGGTTATCATCAAGCCTGACAGCCGGCCAGTAGCTGATTACGGTGGGAAGAGGCAACAATTCTCTGCGGAGAAGTTGTCGTCTATGGTGTTGGTGAAGATCAAGTGAGTATCCTTCGATTATTGAACATAACGTAGTGATTGACAAACCCTCTTAGCCACAGTGTCATGACTGTCCCAGCCTATCTCAACGACACTCAACGTCAGGCAACAAAGAACGCTGGTCAAGCTGCTGGCCTCGATGTCCTTTATGTCACCAACGAGTCCACTGCTGCTGCTCTTACATACAGTCTTGATTGTGCTGACTCATCAGTCATTGCCTCCATATTTTTGCCCTGAAGATGCGGTGTCTGCGAGATCAAGTCAACCAACGGTGACACTCACATTGATGGTGAGAACTTCCACATTACCCTCGTCAAACACATTCTCTGAATTCCAGAAGGAGTCCGGCCTTGACCTCTCCAAGGATGCCATGACCATCCAACGTATCTGTGAGGCTGCTGAGAAGGCCAAGATCGAGCTCTCGTCGACCTCGTAGACTGAGATCAACCTTCCTTTCATCACCGCTGACGCTTTCGGACCCAAGCACATCAACCTCAAGATCCTGACGTCGCAGTTCGAGTCCCTCGTCAACCCCCTCATCACTCGCACTATCAAGCCATGCAAGAAGGCTTTGGCCGATGCCAGTATCAAGGCTAGCAACATCAACGAGGTTATCCTCGTTGACGGTATGACTCGTATGCTCAAGGTCGTTGAGACCATCAAGACCGTCTTCGGCCGTGAGCCTTCGAAGGATGTTAACCCCGATGAAGTCGTTGCCATTGATGCTTCCATCCAGGGTGGTGTCCTTGCCGGCAACGTCACGGACATCTTGCTCCTTGATGTTACCCCTCTGTCGCTCGGTAAGTAGACAATGTCATTTGTTCTGAACGCGTCACTCATATCCTCCTGTAGATATCAAGACCCTCGGTGGTATCATGACTAAGCTCATCCCCCATAACACTACCATCCCAACCAAGAAGACCCAGACCTTCTCCACCGCCGCTGACGGTCAGACCGCCATTGAGGTCAAGATCTACCAGGGTGAATGTGAGCTCATCCGCGACAACAAGCTCCTCGGCAACTTCAACCTCATCGGCATTCCCCCGGCACCCAAGAGTGTTCCCCAGATCGACATCACCTTCGACATTGATGCCGGTATGTGGTATTCAACTATTTGCTGTGATGTCAGCAGTGTTAACGATTCTTTGCAGATGGTATCGTCCATGTCACCGCCAAGGACAAGGCAACCGGCAAGGATCAGTCCATGACCATTGCCTCGTCGTCTGGTCTCAGCGACAAGGACATCGAGCGCATGGTTGCCAAGTCTGAGCAGTACGCTGAACAGGATAAGGCTTGTCGTAACCTCATTGAGGAGGCTAACAAGGCCGACTCCGTCTGTGCTGACACCAAGAAGGGTATGTCCCTTGGATCATTATTGTTTTGTCAACATAACTGACATATGAGCCTCCCTCTAGCCATGAATGAGTTCAAGGATCAACTTGATGCCACCGAGAAGGAGAAGGTCCCCAAGCTCGTCGCCGAGCTCCGTGAGCTCGCTGCCAAGGGCCAGACCGGTGATGCTTCCATCATCGCCGACGCCATCCGCGAGAAGGTCAACGAGACTCAACAAGCCTCCCTCGGCCTTTTCCAGAAGGTGTACAAGGAGCGCAACACTGAGAACACCGCCAACAAGTCTGCTGAGAAGAAGGAGGAGGAGAAGAAGGATTAAGTTCCCACTCTTCATACCTCTTTCCCGCGAATCCTTCTGACCCTTGTTGACCTCTCACTTTTGCTCTCACCGCCGACCCAACTGCTGTCTCTATCGAACTTTGACCTTCATTTCGCATGACATCGACCTTATGCATAGACCAACCCTCCAGTAGCAGCTTGCCTACCGCAGAAGTACTCAACATTCCACCGCATCCTTGTTCATATTATAGGTAGATAATGATTGAGCTTGTCGTTTTTTCTAGTATCCCTTGCCAAAAAAATTGATGCGCCGCCGAGCGGTCCTTCTGTATTGCTACACTATACACTCCTACGTACCACTAAGTCAGCTGGAACTGGTTACTTAGCCGGCTGAACCGGCTGAAGCCGAAGGCCGGCTCAGATGGCTCAGACTGAGCCAACCAGCTAGAGAGCGCCAAACCGAGCCGGAAAATGGCTAAAAATAACTGTGATTAGCTGACATAATTGGGCGGTCCGAAGTCGGCGCCTAACTGGCTTAAACCGGGACCGCGGCAACACTAGACGCGGCGGCGATGTCTTCTGTCAGCGGTCAGGTATTCGTGCAGTATCTGAACGTTGATGCAATGGCTCCGCCAGGTCTTGATGCCGATACATATTCCATTGACAATATCATCAAATCTGCCACTGGATAGTACCGTTTCTCGTCCTTTCCTCTTTTTCTCTCAGTTTACTGTACAAAGAAGCTCTCTCTCTCTCAGTTGACCGAATGCCTCTATTAATTTATGTTCCCGTGATTGTGATGACTCGTTGGAATCATGTATCATAGTTTCAAGTGTGTTTTGCAAAGTCTCGGCTCATGAATGGTGACATTGCAAATTTGAACTGCGGCAGCACTCGACCCTGATTCAGACGCACTTCAGATGCAATTTGTCTCGCAACGACCAGGTCCAACGACCAAGTGCTCTTCCTACGAGTGCTGTGAGGTATGTGCCTTTCATTTGTTTCTAGTCGCTCCTAACTTCATTGCGGTTGATTATAGTTGTTCGCTGTACCCGCGATGTCTCAGTCCTCGTCGGACTCGTCCTTCACCTCTGAGCATTCTGATTCGTCCATCGAAGCCACTACAGATGACGCTGCAGCATTACTACAGCAGCGCATCTCTTCATTGTCTGGTGCACAAGGAGACCACCGGCCTGAAAACACATCAACACAGACTAAGGTACATTTTGTTACCACTACAACTCGGAAGTTTGCTTTGAATCTAGCATTGCTTGAGTAGCTTTTAACAGACACTCAACGTGCTAATGGGACTCTCATCGTAGAGAACTGTGAACTGAAAGCCCAACTCACTGCGTTTGAGCGTGCAAACCGAGGCCATCGCACCTCCGCCATGTCCCAAGCCCATGATCCGATGCCGACAGCTGCACCCGAGTACAACGAGTCAGAGTCGGAGGATACTATAGCCAAGAATCGCATTGCAGCAGCAGCGAAATGGATCAAATATCTCGGGAAGTCCTTCGGCGTTATGCAAGAACCTTGGGTGTCACCTTGTGCATATGGGCAACCTCCTCCTGATCCACCTGTGACTCTTGCACAACGATATCACGCATCCGCTTTGAGTGATACAAAATTGAAGGATGTCATTCAGAACATGTTCGCCCACATTCCTGTTGGCAATCATGAAGACTTTGCACGCCACCAGGATTATCAGAAGTTGGTAAGTACCGTCTTCCATTGCCTCAATATATGTCCAATCTCATCGCTTATACTTACATACTTAGTTCTCCGATGGTTTAAACACAAATCACTCAAACCTTGTCTGAAGTATTTGCGAAGCTGCTGCTATCATATTTGGTGGTAATGCGGTTCACTACGGCAGCTTATATGACCATGCAACAGTGGAAGAATTCACCAAGATCTTGCAAGATACTCCGGTCGGCAAGGGCTTGCGCATGTATTGTCCTCAAATCCTATATCCATCTGCTAAACAAGGTATACCTCGTTACATCTTCCAAAATGAGGAACTCATGAAGGTATGTCACCTCTCTGCCAAAACCCCAAGAAAAGGTAGGGATAGTGACTATTGGTTCTACTTGTATAGATAGGAAAGGTGTTGCTCTGGGGACAAGCAAGCATCACTAATCCAACAGTTCCCAAACCAAACACCAATGGGATACTCTGGAGTATCCGGAAGCCGACGGCCGGCTTCATCGCATTCTGCAGCATTCTGGTATGTACGATGTCATGTTGTACGACATCTTCTGATAGATATGTGCAGGCCATTTTCATGCACTCCCCTGATGAGGCCTTCAGTGAGAAGGGCAAGAAGAGTGGTATCCGCTACCACGACCTTTTTGACAAGTATAAAGCAACTATTCTCCAGGGTCAAGAATGTAAAGAAAGTGCAATAGTCGCACTGATCGATGCATGGCAATCCTACATTTTCAATGGAACCATTCAGCCATCTACGGATGATACTTCTCTCAATGATGAGCCTGAAGACCCAGACGCATTGGATGACCTCTTTGCGCAGATGAATGAGGTATCTGTGGCAGACGATCTTCTTCCATCTGCCGATGCTCTGCCCAACCCCTCGGTTCAAATTCAAACCACTACCATCTCAACTCAGGCTCTCTCATGTGAGTTATTTTCAGACTCATTGCATCGCACCAGTCATATTCATTGCATCAAAGATTCTGATAACCCTCCGCCGTCGGCACCTGTCTCAGATGCACCAGTGCATGACAGTGCCGCCTCCAAGGCCCCTGTCCGCGGCGGCCATGCCGGTCAGACCAAGTCGACGGCAAAGGTGATCCCAGGAGAAGAGGTGGATGGCACAATTTCGGCGAAGAAGACCAAGACTCGACATGGTAGAGCGCAAAAGTAACCCCTATATTCTGTCCATTTTCTTGTTTGCTTTCACTGCGCTCATCTCAGAATTCGCACTATACATGTACTTTGATACTCAGAATGCTACTTTCATTCTTGTCCGAGTCGAGTACGGTTCACGCAGCACCTTGCGTAGGCTTACAATAATATTAATAGTTCGCATGTGCTTGCAATGGCTGAAAGGGCTTACAAGGTCTGGAATATGGGTATTTCTTCATGCAGCTTTGGTCTATAGTGTAGACACTATAGCTCAACTGTCGATGGCGTTGGTATGGTTCCCCAGGAAAAAACTCGTAAGTCCCTCAGTTCGATTCCAGAGTAGCGTAGATCATACTAAAGAATTAGAAGTAATCACAATAAGATAATAAGGTAAGATAAGAAAGTAAGATAACAAGGTGATCCGGGTAATAAGAGATCCGAACTGGTAAGAAGGGAACTAAATCTGATGAGCCGGTCAAAAGTGAACTGAACTGGTGATAAGAGAACCGGGTCCCTTGAAAGGAATCACTTTTTGTCGGCCCGGTCGCAATTGGCTTGTAACCGGGAAGACTTCTGTTACAATCACCTCACAACCGCCATGACAAGGGCTATCAGAACCCCCGTCACAATCTTACAATGGCCCTTGCAATCAGTGTCACAATCTGCCAATGGTCCTTGCAACCAGTATCACAATCTTACGACCACCCTTGTAAACTAATTCTTCCCTATTGGAATCCCCCTACATCGGGCCTGGGAAATTGTGACATTGAGACCCCTTGTAAGCACTTACAACGAGATTTTTTTTGCGACATATGCGATGAGAGCTCTCAAAGCCTCAGCCAAACTTGGACACTTTCCCTTACATCAGCAGAAACAACATATCTGCATTGCAGTATTTTCCAGTCAGCTGTTGCTCGGCCTGATGGTTGCCTTGGTGCAGGTGAGACCTTTCGAATGTGCCGCCCGTTTGTGTTGAGAATTGAAAATGGCCACACACCAGTATGGACGCCTTTCGAGCTCCGACGGGCGCGTATCACAATTTCAGAGACGCGAGAGACGCGACTTGACGGTCGGAGTCAGAAACCAGCGCGAGTAGCGTTAGGCAACGTCAGGTTAGGTTGGTTAGGTTCGGTTAGGCGTTGGGTGGGTTTGGGTTCGGTTAGAGTTAGGAGTTAGGGCGAACATGTTGTCTGTGTTGCTGAGTGACCTACGAAGCTGCAAATATTCACTGCATTAAGACACCCTCTGATCGGGGGGCAAAAAGGTATGGATACGACGTCTGCTGAGAGATAGACTGGGCTTCGTGGATACAGAATGCCAGAGGTGTGGCTAGCTTCAGCGCCTTTACCTAAATAGCGCTATATGCAGCACGGTGACTCATGGTAGCCAGAGTCTGGATTACTGGCTCACAGCAGCTGGCCGCAACTCACTGAATGTAGGCAGATCTCTGTGACAACATGTAGCCGCCGACTGCTAGTTGTGTCTACATGTTGTTACATATGGTATTCACTCTTGTATAGATGCTGATATCCAGCTTTCCAGAGTGTAAATAGATCTCGATATATTTAGGGTATGGGCAATCTATTAGTCACATACATCACATTTTTTTCTATGTTACCACACTGTATGCTATGGGCACACCCTGTTTAGAATGACAACGGCACCATGACGAGCTCACAGGAATCCATCGCATCCCATTCGGCCTCTGCAATCCCAGGTATTAGGGCCATCTGAAGCAACAAACGAAGGCAGACTCACCATGCAACATGTCAACCAACCTCACTGACTTCCAATACTTACGACACCTGAGAACTTTGCTGTCTTCCAGACCTGCCTGGCTCAGCAGGCACAAGTTGGATTTGGGCTATGGCCCACCAGGACCCCGTTGAGCCAACCCGAAGCTGAAATGAGTCCACCGGTCTCTGGATCTAGATAAGTTATAGGTGAGATGGGTATCAACTCGCCAGACTCCGACACACGAGGGAGCTACGGCGTGAATGTGGTTACTTATGTTAGAACAAATGCGAGTGGTGGAGAAAGCGCTCACCTCATGTGGCTAGCCGTTTGTTCCATCGTTGACGTCGGAGGCGGTCCGCTGTATGTCCACCACTTACTTGGACGACAGCTGTCGATGGGTATTGATTTGCTGTATCCCGAACTGCTTGGCACAAGTCCTTCTCGTGATCTCGCTACATATTCTTAGAGAATAGCGTACCTTTTGACTGTCTGTGAGATGCATTTTCGGTTTCTACAATAGACCTTTGCGAATGTCTTGTCGTTGTCGTAGTTGTACTGTTTGAGTTTTCAGCATTTACGCAAGCCTTTCAATGCTCACCTTACATACCCGCTGTTTTGGTACCTGTTCTTTGAGAATGCTTTCGTGGGGGATAAAAAGCTTACATGAGCGCGACGGGGGAGTACCGTAGGTGGTTGTAGAGGTCAAGGTGTTGGCAGCTTGGAGCGCTGCGTTGCGGGGCAGTTTGATGAGGTAAAGGGGAGGTGGAGTGTAGTTGAACCTTGTCTACATGTAGCTACATGCTGTTTTCGGAGGGGGGAATCCAAGCGACGCCTTGCAGTAGGTCGCTGAGGGAGGTGTCGACGTCGAGCCATAGCTGAAGATAGACGTGCGGTACAAGCCTGCGACGAGCAAGTGATCGACCGGTAGCCGCATATGGACGAAGCAGCCGCCAGGAGATCTCCGCATACCCCTGCGGCTACGTAAGACTAACGACCTCGACGTATGTAGCTGACCGAACGCCCAAGATATTTGGTCTTAATGCAGTGATTGGATGACTTTCCGTAGGCCAATCTAGGATTTAGGATGACTGTTCACTTCAGTCCCAGATGTTGCCGTGCGCCGGCATACCGCTCTCGCCGCTGACCTCATCAGGTCGGCTGCCGACACGCTGCAGAGAATCCCTCTGTAGCCCACTCGTGACCGCGACACGCTGCACGATGACGTCGCGCACTATGCGACCATAGGTCCTGCGTACGTTCAGGCGCCGATGTCCGCTATCTCTCTCATCGACTACCACCTCGCTCATTGTCTGTTTCCCCCTCACATCGCAACATATTTCTTCTGCGTTTTGTTGTATCGTCTACTGACTTCTCTCATGCAGGTTAATGTGAAGATGCGCTCGTCAAAAATGAGTGCGCCGGTGGCTGGCACCTGAGCGGGATGAGTCGGGTGACGATCGGGAGAATACGGGTGCCGGACTTTGGACTCCCTTTGGTCGTTGTAGCTTGTATTGTGTACGATCATGAGCACTTCAAATTGAGTTTAGGCAAAGTTTGGCAAACCTCCTTGGTGGCCTAAATGTTACTGAGCCGCAATGCTGCTTGCAGAGTTTCTCCGAAGTTACCACGCACTTCAGGGTGAAATCTGATTGGCTGCTGAGCTGCTTCGCGGTCAAGTGACTCGCAGTGTTTAGGGATGGACGACAGAGGATGACTCGGAACAACGGCAGGCAGCCTGAGGTAAGCTCCTTTGCAACTCCGAAGAAGACTGAATTACCATTTTGGGCCCACAGAAGTACTTGCCGGGGCTGCCGATTGAGGTTTGTGTCGACCATAATCCTAGATGGGCTACGGAAAGTCATCCATTTTCGCAGTGAATCTTGTGCAAGGACGAGTGTGATTGGCATCAAGCGGAGTTTCAAAGGCGTCGATACTGGTATGGGAGATCAACGTTCAACCTTAAGTCGAGCTCGCGGATCTTTTTTTTATCAGGTACTTATCAGATCAGTTCCTTCTCGACGCAATCATACTTCCTCCACAGACCAATCGTTCTCTGTTATAAGACGCAATCATTACATTGCTGAGTACCTTTGAGACCAACGGTTGAATCGTTGGAATCTGGGGGAAGAGTCCCTGTGTAATTCGGTGTCTTCCGCTATAGCTGAAGGCAATATTAAGGCTTGGTTCTGGTGTCAGTACTCACTACTAGTGCACCGTATGTTGGAGTTATGCAAGTATCCAGATGGCTGAACTCACATACGAGCTTCTGCTCTTGACAGTGCTATCATCTCACCATGGACATTGAGCAGTTAGCATACCATCCTTTCACCCACTGTGACTGTACAAGAGCACGATCTCACTTCCGTTTCGTTTAGATTCCGCAAGGCCGGATATCAGGCAATTGACAGGATATGCGATTACTACTATTCTCTAGAACAGAAACCCGTAACCTCACA
>JSYW01003173.1:0-10249 GCA_000787475.1 Lentinus polychrous
AACTTTGAGGGCCCCTATTGATATTTGCAAAAGCCGTCGCGTCCAATGCACGTGCCAGCCTGGGATGGTTCAAGGGCGCCACAGCCACAGACTTCAGCTGTTTAAGATATGTATCGTTGTTTCTGTTCATGCCGTCGTTATTTACAAGTTGAACCTGTCTTGAACCGCTGCGATTAGCCTCCATCCGCTGTCGTAATACTCTTGCAACACCCTGATGTTTCCTGACGTGGATCCCTCCCACATCGCCGAGGTATTGGAATTAGGTCGCGATGGTCAGCACCTCGCCTAGTACCTACAACTCAATGATACTGACGATCTCTCTAGACCCCGCCAAATGGAGATGGCCTGATCGAAAGAGGAGGCATTGGGAACTGCTGGAAGACGATAGCGATTACCAGGTCTTCTACGATTACTGGCGTGTCCGCACCTTTCCTATCAACTCCCAATTCCCGTACGAGTTGGACCTCGGGTCTAAGGACGGCAATGCCCTGCTTCCCTTCCACGACCAAGATACCACCGAAGGAAAAATCATTGTCAGAAAATCATACAGTGATCTCTACGATCGCATCTTGATGAATCGACTGGACATAGGAGGGGTAGTCGTCACCGGCCAACCCGGTATCGGTGCGTTTCGATACTGCGACTCATCACCGACGACTCATGGATGTGTGTTTTCGCCAGGGAAAACCATGTTCCTCAAGTACATGCTTGCGCGCCTATTATCGGAGCACCAGGTTGTGGTGTTCTACACCAGTGACTTCATCTACCTCTTCTTCGACAAACACGTTTACTCCCGACCAGCTGGAGGTGGATTTGTGTATCTTCCCTCCACAAAGCCTAGATATCGATTGTGGGCGCTGATAGATCTGGACACGAAGACTGAACCTCCGCCTCTTAGTGGTGAACAAACGGTATGGCCGATTCAGGCGTCCTCTCCAAACCCCGGACGGTGGAAAACCTGGATAACACAATTCGACGCTAGCGTGTGGGGGATGGAACTTTGGACACTAAATGAACTCATGCATGGGTATGTACTAGTGCCGTACTCCGACCCCCGCTATCCATATCACTCATTTCCTTGGTATGGACATCCCGCTCACTTTTCGTCACTCATAGGATCCGCATGCATCCTGGTTACAGTGAATTTCGAGTCGAATTTGCAAAGGCTCTCCGCGGAGAGCTTGTCAACCCGCCGCGCAATAAGTCACAAAGGATGGCCACACAAGCCCTCGCCATTATCAAGAGGATCCGGGATGACAATGACGTCGCGCATACCGCTATACACGACATTTCCTTGGATGATGCCTTGCAAATTTTGATTGACGATTGGGTCGCGGAGTTGGGCTTTGTTCCTCGTGATGTATACAGGAGCATCCTGGTTGATCACAAACATAGCCAGAGGCACGCAGATGCACTGAACCCCATCCGCCTGGAACAACTTTCTGAGATAGTAGTCAAGTTCACTGATGATCGCTCTTTCCCCGATCCTGCCACCTCACATCTCATCGTCGCTGTACATCCGAGAACAGTTGAGATTAGCAGCGAGGATGATAAGTGGTCTCTTACATTCAAATCGATCCGTATTAAGAAGAAGGCCATGGATCTGATGATGACCAAGGAGGATGAAGATCTACGCCGACGCTACCGCGAATTCAATTCACACCCAGCAACCTCTAGTTTGGCGGGCTGGTTATTCGAGACCATCGCCCATCGCTTGTTGTCTGGCAGGTGGTCGCTTGGCGCGCTCCCGGAGCGAGCCGCCATGACCTCCGTTGACTCTGATTCCCCATGTTTTACCCTCCCAGTCCCTACTTCGCCATCTGCTCAATCCCCGGGCCATCCTCGCGCTCACAAGCAGATGGCCCTCACCACGTCGGCGCCCGTCCCTACTTTGCCATCTGCCCAATCCGGTACTAACACCGGCAGGGAGGTGACCAATGTTGACTTTTCCGACCTTACGACGACATTGCTGCTTGATGATCAGCCTCGATACTACATTCCACGGGCGTCGAACCATCCCTTGTTTGACTCATTCACCGTCGACCTGGACTACGACCAGAACGCAGCTGTCATATCCTTCTATCAGATGACTATATCTCCACATCATAGGGGCTCAGAGAAGGGCTACACACATATTCGCAACATCATGCGTCTTGTCCGCACGCACCTCACGACTGTCAGAAGATCTGTGCCACCTCCAGAGAAAAAGGCAAAAACTGAAGAGCGACAGAACACCAAAGCAAATGTGCAGGTGGAATATGTCCTTGTTTGTCCCGCAGATATACAGAATCCCTCCTGGCAGATGCCCGCGGGCTGGAAGAAGAATATATTAGTCAATGATCACCGTGGTGAGGTGTACTGTCTGCGTCTTTCCCTTCAGGCATGTCTCGTCTCGTTGGCTATATCTTCTCCTTGGTCATGATCTGATATGATTTTTGTAGTGAATCGCGCGGATATATGCCTACGCCAAACGCAGACTTGGAGTCCGTCTGACACAATCACGGTAGTATCTCGCGCCGCTAGGGTCTCTAATCGTTCGTGTAAAGAGTGCAATTTACTCGCTCTTGTATGATGTTACGAATGTTCCTAGGGCCGTCCCGCTTCCTTTGTCGGAAGTTTTGTTACCCATGACTCTGACATCAATGAAATTGTTGGAGTGTTATTGACCTTTCTTTGTCATTGATTCCCAGCTGCTCCTTCGCCTTGTCTGCATCTAGAATCCAACACCATTAGCGCGACCTTTCTGCTCAGGTTATAACGTAGTCCCCCAACGGCGCAGGTGCACAAACATGAAGCCCTCGTGCCTCGGGTGTCTGTCTGACGGTCAAACAACGCTGTTGCCTTCAACAACGTCTTCGCCTTCCATTGCTCTTCTTCTTCTGCATTCCTTCCTGTGAATTTGGATTGGGGTGGATTATAAGAGGAGTTGATTCTCTGCTATGCATGACTGACTGTCGCAAAAATCGGAAACCCCTTGTAAGCGCTTGCAAGGCAGTTCCTTACTATTGAATGGGCTTCCGGCCGTTGAAAGCGGTTGTAAGGGCCGTCAAAAGGCCTTGCAACCGGTCTTGCACCTTACAAGGGCCGAGACTTTGTTGCGACATGCACCACTCGGAGATCTCAAGGATCTGGCCGACCTACTTACAGCGACCCGCGACGTTATTTGTTTGAATTTTGTTTGGGCGCATCGGCATCAGACTCAAAGAAGGAAAGGATATATAGGCCGCCCTAGTTCGTTAGCAGTATCACTGGACGTTAACGTCAATCAGTCACTACGTGAGAAGGCTGGCCTCCTTGCACTTGCGTGTGACAAACTGACGTTGCACAATAACTGCCCGCAACGATTGTGCAGAACGTTCTGGCTCGGCTTGAGCTGGATTAACAACGTGCACCCTTCGAGCTTCTGGAATCCTGGTCTAGGAATCTATTCAGAAGGTTGGTCAGGATGCAACAACGCCAAGATGATTGCAGGTTGATACTGATGCAGACTCGTCTTCAGGTTGCTTCTCTCTGTGCAGTACGACTAAATATTGCCTGAGTGGAAGATCAATCTGCAGATGATAGACGTACAACCTTGAAAGTGGGTCGAAGCATCCGGGATGTTTTGATCGTAATCACCGTACTCACCGTTTGGACATGAAACCTAGTGTCATCCTCCGCTCGTCTGAATTCGCATCGTAACACGAGCTTACGCGCCGTTCGCGTCTTCCCCACCGCGGCAAGAGTACGACAAGCACGTATAGAAGATCTCTTCCTGGATAGCATCATCGGGAATGACTATCTACATGGAGAGATCTTTGAATACTGTCGTCCATCTGCTTTACTCTGCTTCAGGGCAACCTGTCGCAGAGCCCACTTCGCGGTAAATTACTACATCCGACATGCCTGGAATATCCATCGGTTCCTGCTACGATACTTCGAGGATCCACTCGCTTTCGTCAACTGCAAGCTCAGACAGGGACACTCATCTCTGGCTCGAGTGCTTTACAATTCTTCGACCGTACCTTCTACCCAAACTCCGATTTGGACCTATATGTACCTATGGTCTATCGCGAGGACGTCGGGAATTACTTGATGGAGTGTGGGTATACGTACGCACCTCGTGAGACGCAGAAGCCGGATTTCCATGATGCTATTTGGGAGTCGCGCATCGTGAACGCGACCACCAGTTATTTCATTCCCGGAGTTGCGGGTATATTCAACTTCAACAAGAGTCGGAGGGATCCGGAATCTGGGCGGAGAGAATGGCTGAAAGTACAGATCATCGTGTCAGCGAACTGCCCAGTCGAATCCGTGCTCCGTTTTCATTCAAGTATGTTCACAATTTGTCAATCCTTGATATGTAAGTTTACCAGGGTTTGTGCAGCCTGTGTGATGAACATCATCACCTATGCAGCCGCATATTCAGTATACCCAAAGGCGACCTTCGAGAACCGTGTGTCGATGATCTGCCAATCCAAAAGTACCAATCGCGAAGAGGCTGTCGATAAATACAGACAACGGGGGTGGGAGATAGTCGATACAATTCAGGCTCACCACATCGACCGAGGGAACTTGTTCCATGTCTCCCTCCGCACGCGTGTGGCCTCCACGACGAGGTGGGTCGGCGACCGACACTGCTGGACGATCCCTTTGGACACATCTGGCATCATGTTGCGTAGCCTCCAACCTACGCCCCGTTCCCAGCCTCTCTCTCGGGACCCTGCGTTGAGAAATAGCTGGAGACTGGACCTCGAGAGATTTGCATACCCATACCAAGTATCAATGACGTTCACAACAGTGTTGTCTCCGTGGCTCTACTTTGGATATATTCCGAGCAGATTTTGCGGAACATCTGTGGTTCTACTCCCTCGCTACTAGAGTCGGAGAGAAAGAAGGGCAAACTCCCTATGTCTGCTCAAATGCAGCAATGGAAATTGTGAGTAAATGGTTTATCTCGAGCAATAACTTGAACGACCTTGCTCATTCGGTCGTTTACTAGCTGCGACGAGTCATTCATCGCGGCATGTCAGGCATACTTTGACTACTCTGCCAGTATGCAAACCATCGTGCGAGCATTCCCCAGGCAGACTAGGCTGCGTTGACTGTCATTCATCTCGAGCGGTACCTGAAGGAATAACCAAGCATAGTACCCGGTCTCCTCATATTGTAGTTGTCGAAGTTTGTGCTCGATCTCGTGTTATTTGGGTAATTTGTGCTGAGCAGATTTCTGTCAATGTATATCTCTGTATGGCGGCGAATCAAAGGCTACTGTAGAGAGCTTCAACTTGGCTTCATAGTCCAAGCTTTCAAGTCTGCGATGTGACCGGCGACGCGTAGATCACGTGGTCTACTTTGATCGGTCGCCGCCACGCGCGTGAACCATGGAAACGACGGGTTCGAATTGTTCGCCTCCCACTGCACCTATTCGAGCACAGTCTACAGTATCTGCCAGACTCCAATTCGTTTACATCTTGCCATCGTCGACAAATGTCGTCCAGATATTCATTGGAACCGAACTGAGCGCCAAGTAGACGCACGAGAACACATGTGCAACATGCTTTCAGGCAGGTGCCAAGTGCGTGCGATGCAGCGATGGTCGAATGGACGAACGTGCTTCCCTTCT
Source organism: Lentinus polychrous (assembly GCA_000787475.1). Classification (NCBI taxonomy): domain Eukaryota; kingdom Fungi; phylum Basidiomycota; class Agaricomycetes; order Polyporales; family Polyporaceae; genus Lentinus; species Lentinus polychrous. The sequence goes on from JSYW01003173.1 coordinate 5,606, forward strand.
ACCGTTGCATTCTCTATATTCTCACCCACCCCTGCAGTGTGGTAAGGCAACCGGTTGCCGTTGTCTGTTCCCTGTCCATGTGTACCATACCCTCGTGAACTTCTGACTGGCGTACGTACGGTATAAATGGTGATGGGGCGGACGAGCAGCAATGACCCAGACTCTGAACGGGGTGGGTTGCTCTCTGGGTCTATAAGGCAACAGCGAAACCTCAAACTATCGCTGAGGACACTTTTCGAGCATAGATACAAGACCCTGCTCGTTATGTTGGCCTTCTTTCTGCTGTTCTTTGCTTTCTCGCGGTCAGGAGCATCGACCGCCGGTAAATGGCAACCAATAACTCCTCATCTGGATGTTCCGTTGGAACTGCAACACAGCTGGGCACAATACTCCCCTTACATACCAGTGAAGGAGTATGTATCTCCGCCCAGGGAATGCGAAATCACCCAAGTAAGTTCAGCAGACTGTGATTGTGATTGTGATATGCTGACTGGAGAATCCGCAAGGTGAACATTGTAAGTTGGACCCATCTCGCATGTTCTATCCCATCTCATGATTGTATCAGATCCAGAGACATGGGGCACGCTTCCCTACTTCTGCTGCAGGCGCCAGGATAAAGGCTGCTATAGCCAAACTGGAGTCCGTGAAGCAATTCACTGACCCTCGTTTGGATTTTCTCAAGTCCTTCACATATGACTTGGGTGCAGACGACCTCGTCCCATTCGGTGCCGCACAGTAAGCATCAATTCACCATGCTGTGTTCGCTCGCTGATGCACTTTAGGTCGTTCGACGCTGGCCAGGAGGCTTTCGAACGATACGCTCACCTAGTGAGCGACGCGGATATACCGTTCGTTCGAGCTTCCAGCAGCGAACGCGTGGTTGTTAGTGCAAACAACTGGACTCAAGGTGAGACTAACTATGACGATGCCAGAGCTGGGGATGATGTATACTGAATGTTTGTGTAGGCTTCGCCGCTGCGAGCAGACATAAGTTTTCCCCTGTCGTTTCGGTGGTTCTCAGTGAGGCGGTCGGTAAATCTACTGTTACACTGCAGGACCTATCTTACTCAAGAAGACATTAGGCCAACGATACTCTCGACGATGCCATGTGTCCGAATGCCGGAGGTTCCGACGCACAGACCAACGCATGGCTAGCGGTATACGCCCCTCCCATAACAGATAGACTTAACAAGGGTGCGCCTGGAGCGAACCTGACGAACGTCGATACATTCAACTTGATCAGTCTCTGTCCGTTTGATACTGTTTTCCACGAGACCAAAAGTCCCTTTTGCGACTTATTTGCTTCGGAACCCGACGCATTCCCTGGGTTTGCATACAGCGGTGACCTCGATAAGTACTACAATACCGGGCAAGTCTCACCACACCCGCATCTCTATTTTACTATATTCTAACGTTCATCCCAGGTATGGTCAAGAATTAGGCAGGGTTCAGGGCGTAGGCTACGTCAACGAGCTCATCGCGCGTCTGACCGAATCTCCTGTACGAGACAACACTCAAACGAACCGCACGCTCGATTCATCACCCATAACGTTCCCCTTGAACCGCACCATCTACGCCGACTTTTCACATGACAACCAGATGATCGCCATCTACGGTGCAATGGGGATACTCAAGCCTGCTACCGCGCCTAACCCGACACAACCCGATCCTAATAGGACGTGGCGCGCGGCCAATTTGGTGCCATTTTCCGCTAGGATGGTCGTGGAGAGGTTGGTCTGTGGTGCTAGAAAGGAGAAGAAGGTTAGGGTGTTGGTGAACGATGCGTTGCAGCCCTTGGATATTTGCGGTGCGGGGAAGGATGGGTTGTGTGATTTAGACGCGTTCGTGGAGAGCCAGGCGTATTCAAGGAATGATGGTGAGGGAGACTTCGAGAAGTGCTTTTCGTGATGATCAGCTTGGACCTGGAGTCGAGTGTATTTGAAGAAACATCTCTATATCTATATGATGTGACGATTGACGATTTGTAATGCCTGTATAACCATCAAAGTGCAGTTTGAATAGACACGATTCGGACTCCCCACTTGGTTGGTCGAGTAGCGTCGAGGACGAGAATCCGTTGGATTTGCAAGACAAAGGAGTCTCAGCGTGCTGGCCCTTCGATCAACGTGTACTCAGGCAAAGCCATCACACAAAGAGAGAATCATCAATGCAAGTTCCTTGTTACAAGGATATGAAGAGCGTAGCTGGGATAATGATATACAAACGTGTGTATTACAATGCAAACAACCAGTGCATGCGAACGCGTAGTGCTACAGTTCGCAAAAATACAATATCGACAAAAAAAACACAACTGAAAGCAGAATTCACCGCCTCGCCAAGAAAGCAGTCATGATGAGAACGCCAGCAAGCCCACCAAGGGTGCCGACCACGACCCAATGGGTGTAGTCCTGGAACGGTTCTTTGACAATGACTCGGCTGGTGAGGCTTGCTCCTCGGAAAGAATAGAAGGTGATGGCAGTGACAAAGGCGGCGATCGCCCAAGCTAGGAAAACGAGTGGAAGGGACATGATGATGCTTCTTCGCTGTGAAGGTGTCCATCAGCATCTCAACCTCTCGCAAGAAAAGGATGAAAAGGGGCATACCTGAAGGAATACGAGACCTTCACCGCCGACGTAGACCACGGTTCGTTCGAATTCAGACTTGTATCGGAAGAGAGCGACGACGGCAGAAACCATGCTTGACGCAGAGAAGAGAATCGCAATGAGGCCAGCCACGCGAGAGATGTCGTCCAACCCGGGCAATGTCATGAACGTCACCGAAGCACTCAGGATGACCGCAGACTATAATAGTGCTGTCGTATTAGCCGTTGGCTACACCGTGATTTTTATGGGCTCAGAACGCCCGTATGAGACTCACGATCAAGCAGGCGCAGGCTCCGATCATGAGCATTGGTCCGGGACCGCGCAGCCCGCTTTCTTCGTCAATCCGGCTCGGATGTGAGCGGCCCATGAAGATGTAGGGAATGCCGAGACAGGCGACCGTCATGAAGACGTCGAGGAATACGCGGCGGATTGGCGTCCGACGTTCTGGTCGCAATGGGCCTTTCGAGACGTCGCGAGGGAGGGGTTTGTTGGGACGGAAGTATTGTTGCCTCCATTGTGCTATAGTGAGACTATGAGTAACCCTGTCATAGGCAGAGAGCGAAAGTGCCAGGACTTACCGACACGAAGTAGGATCCGGGAAACCATACGCGTGTGAACGACTGAGACAGTGTTGGGGTGGACGTCAAAGGACTTCAACAGATTCATGAGCTCCTGGCATTCTTGCGGCGCGAAAGGTGGAGGGGCGGGTTGCTGCGACGGAAGCAAGGCATCTGGTGCATGTGTGAGCGAGTTTAGACTGATGAAAGGCACTAGTATTACGCGTACCTGTGTAAGACCACGACAAGGCATCCAAAGCGTCGGCATGCGCCCTCTCAGGCAGCGGTGTATGAGCGGGGTGACCCTCCATAAAGGCCCAGTAACGATATTCCATATCCAATCCTGCAGGGAAAGTGCTTGAGCATCTTTGAAATGGGGCCTCGAGTGAAGGACTTACTGTCATCGTCGGTGAGATGGTCAGGAACTGTACTAGCTTCCCCCTCGGTGGCAGGAGGAGGATCGAACGACAACAGCTTCGCCTTGTGGTCCACCCAACTTCTCAGCGGCGAGAAGCCCTGCTTCGTTGAGCCTGTGTCACGGAGCCACAATTCCCAGCCTTCGGGTGCCAACGCAACTTCCTCGGGGAGTTTACGATCCAGGTACTCGGTTACAGCCTCGAGTTTCTTAGCATTGCGTAGATCGATATCAGTCACAACTCGCGTGTTCTTATTGACATAGTAGAAGGAGTTGTCGGGTAATACGTATTCGGTCCAACCCAGAGAACGCAGAGAGTGCCCAGGTGTGGGCCATACGGCTACTTGAGCTGAGGGAAATACGATGGCGTTGCGCGAGGATGCTTCGACGGCGGCGGCGGCCTTTGAGGAGCTACCTGCATTGTGATCGATTCCGCGAGGCAGGAGGGGAAGACGTTCACTGCAACGAAGCAAGTCAGTGAGAGAATATCAAGCGACGTCGCATGAAAGCGTACTCGGTCTCATGATGAGCAGGGTCGGAGTGTCCGTTTGTACGTTCGCCAAGACTGTACCCAGAGGTCCTCAAATAAGGCGTGAGTCACAAGGTTGCGATGGGACAGTCGTTGAACTCACTTATGCGTGACGCTAGAGAGAGAAGGTAGAGGAAGCACGATAGGTTCTGGGATCTGAGGGTGGTAATGCTCGTTCTCAGAGTGTGCTGGCTGCGTCTGCTCAGGTTCTGGGATGGACACCTCATTCTCGGGTTGCCTGGATCAAAATTCAGCACAGGACAAAGACAATCGAAGGCCGAGAACTCACTCTACCGCGCTAGCAATGGGTGTAAGCACATGTGGACGAGCTTGAGGCATCGCATTGGGAGGATCAGCAAACGGATCAGCGAAGGGATCATCAAATGAGACGCTGTGTTCATGAAGTCAACGGGGACAAGCATGTCTACAAGGGCCCATGTGGACATACCGAATGCTTCCAGCTCTACTCCTTCCTCGTCTCTGCTCCCCAGAGCTCTCATCTACAGAAACCGAGACGCGCCTACCAGCGGCGGAAACGAC
>JSYW01003175.1:0-10904 GCA_000787475.1 Lentinus polychrous
TCACCTCACCGGCAACACTACTTACAGGTCGGTTCTTGGCGCCTTGCACTGTAGCTCAAGAGGCCAGATTTGGCCGTGGGAACGTATTTTATAAGCGCTTACATAAGGGTGCCCGTACCTGGTGTCGTCTACCTTACCTCATACCTCAAAGCCATTGCCTGATTTATCCAACCGAGCTACAATGAATGCTATTATTAGCATTTATATACGTCCGATTATACCAGCGTACGCGTACTGTACCAACCCTAGTACAATTGCCTTATACTCTGTAGAGACTCAACTGCCTGGCTCCAGCTACGAATCAATGTTCTTTGATTATTCCTCAATCCGTAGTATCGAATAACGCATCATGAGCTGCACCTCCGAGTCCGCCCGATACTAGTATCCAATAAATCAAGGAGGTATCAGAGTTCGTTTGATACGATTTTGGAGTTTAGTGACAGCTATCCAGATGAAGATTAGGGGGGAAAGTCGTACAAAGCTCATACAACACATATTTACTCGCAAGTTGTATTAGGATCCTTGGTAGGAATGCAGGATATTAGCAGCGGATGGAGGTACAGTAACTCTCCTGTGAGTATTGTCCGGAGGCGGCGTCGGAATGATGCATCCGTAGCTCATGCCGGCCGCTGAATATAATCCATGATCAACACACTGGCAATACCTCGTAGTACCATATGGCAGCTTTAGGGAGCGGGGTGTGTGGGTTCGCCCGTCCATCCCGGCGTGAACCAAGGAACTCATCCTTCTAATGGCAAATAGAACGACGTGGGAAGGTGAATGACCGACTCGGACAGCGCAAGCAATCATATTGTACAGAGGTATCTTACCACAGAACTGCAAGTATATGACTCATGATTCATGAATTCGACTTGAGGTACCATTCATAGACTGATGTCCATGCCTCCTTCCCCTTGCCCTCTATCACATCCTATTGTGCACGAAGGGTTAATACTGCCTAACCACATACCGAGCAGAAAACAAAAACGTACTCCATGACACGGGATGATCCTCTCGAAGTCCCAGCCTGCGACCGTCGCGGCATCACGTTTCATTGCCCTAAGACGATGGTGAGTTGCAGTCACACGGGAAACAGTACCTTTGCTAGCACGAAACTCACTCTTTGTCTACTCCGAGCGACCAAACCATCCGCTTGTGCAGAGCGCTCCAAGGGTTGACGTAGTTTCCCAAGAGAGGAATATGGCCGGACTCGGTCGTCTTGGAATACTGCGACACGTATTAGAATACAGAGGGATCTAAGAGAGTGTAAACCACTGCGTACCTGTTCTTTGCAGGGAAGGTTCAAAAGCAAGTCAGCCTCGATAAGCGTCTTGGACGCAGGGTGAAAGAAGGCGACATCTTTGTTCTTGAATCCGGAGAAATAGCTACGTAATTCAGAGTCAATTCGCCATGAAATATAGAGAGACACGACGCTACCAATGTTGAATCTGTATGTCAGAAATTACAATCAGTCAGTAAGATGGTCAGAGCAGGGATGCCTAGACGTACGTCATCTTCGAATCCGTACTTGGCGTCAGGAGGGTCCCTTCCCCAAGCTACAGTACTATCGTTAGGCAGTATCGATTGTCAAACAAGGGGACATGCGAACCTCCGTCGAATCTAAGGCCGCCCTTTTCGGCCTGCGGTGCTGCTGCTTCAACGGCGATTACCTTGGCATTCGGGTACGCCTGCTTGAATTCCCCTGCGGCAATGTATAATTGATGGAGAGCCTACAGGAAGGAACGAGCGCGTTACCCAAGAACATGTAATGAACTGCGTCCGCTCCCACAATCCATCTGAAAGATCTGTGAGTATCAGCAGAGGGAAGGGAGAGGCTCCACCCACTTGACCTCTCCAAGCTCCGCCAGCTTAGTTTTCGTGATATCGTTCAAGGGAGTCGACGCCAATACCCAAATCCCCCCATTGCTGAGCTTGATAGCGGTGGAACGTCCTCCGAAAGGAATGATACCGAACCGCTTGAATGGACTGAGGTGAATACAGTGAGTCCACTGGTATACAAATCATTATCGAAGTACAGACGTAGAGAACGTCCAAACGTCTTTGGCGACCTATACCATCCCAATCGATCATTCCGTTGTGAATACAAAGCAATTGCAACTTACCTCGCGAACGACGGTGTGTTGGCTGTCACGAACGGAAGTCATCCCTTTTGCGACTCAAGCACTCACTAGCACTCCTCAGGGTCAAGCAGATGTGGGATATAGACAAGTAACACAGTCGTAGGAATGGAGCACGGACGTACTTATGGGATCCATGTTGCGATGCACCACACGCAGCGTTCCCCGCTCGGCGTGAGGGAAACGCGCCGACCATCGACGCACGCTATCACGTGGCAAGACATCTTTGTTGACGTCACGCGTCGCGTCTCTTGGGCCTTGGCTTAGCTTAGCATTTTGACGTACTCCTGTACGCTTCAGACTTATAGCAGCCTCGAGCTCTGTTTTCAGTACTTCTGATGCAAACAGGTGGGTATAATCTGCTAGTGACTATTACTGGGACAGTATAGTACTAACTGCAGCTGGTTTCTCCTTCAAGTCTGGTTTTTCCTTCAAGTTGTCCTCGACGAGCTGCGCTTTCCGTGAGATCAGCATTGCTTCCCAATCACGCGCCATTCCTTCTCAAGCATAGTGGATACTTGTCTGAGCAGAGGGACTGCGATGTTGATCAGAAGGTTCCTAGATTTGTGCATGCCCAGGCCTACGATTGTAAGTCCCCTTGCAACCAACCAAGTATCAGTATTGTTACCTGACTGCGGGATCTTAAGGTACTTCAGCCTTCCTCAGCGCAGTAGGAGAAGTGCCCGACTTATATGCATATGCAACGCACATAATGTATGCCCCACGTCGCAGTACTATTCGCTTGAAGTGGGTAGGTCAGTACCGAGCCTGTTAGCCCTCCATCTCAAGCTATAAGTAGGGGACTACTGGCCTGGCCCCCCTCAAACACGCCCCTCAATCACATACGTGCTTACAGCGAACAGGAGCGGAGTCGACCGTCGGGACGCTCCGTCCTTCGCGTCACAGACTACCGAAAGCATCATGCATTTTTCTTGTCCAGTGCGTGGTTGTAGCGGCGTATACGCCGATGTCACCGGCCTCCAAAAGGTACGCCAGACGATCGCTTGTTCCCCCAGGCGTAACCCTACGCATATGGCCTCGGCGTCCTCATTCTTCAACAGCACTGTGCAGCCCGGCATCACGATCGATGTCGTCAATGCGGAGAATGTAGGCAGATAATACTATGGTCAGACTCCGACAAAGATCTCAGCATCCACTCGTGGCGCACTGGGGTGCACGTTCATGAAGATCGGTCCCAAATTGAACGGGTGAGCTAGGCAATATTCTCGTTGACATGCCTTTGTCCGTGGCTTACGCCATACTAGCACAATGAAGGGGCTCAGGAAGTGCTGACAAGCACGGTAAAACCTGAAGATTCCGCCGCTGATAGAGTGGATTCCCCGAAGGAACGGGCCATCCGATCGACGAACATAGTCTCGATAGTCAGCACGCGACAGGTCTCTTACCAGACATACCAACGTTGCTCCGAAGCCTTTCTACGATGTTTCCAACATCCGTTTCTACAGACGTACCATCCCAGAATGCAGCGGGCACCGACGAAAGCATATATGGTAGCAGCATTGAGTCCGTAGCTGTCAGCGAGTCGAACGAAACCAAACTCGACATGGAACCAAACGAGTTGAAGTCGTCAAAGGATCTTCGTTCGACTGAAACCTCAAGCACTCGCGCTGCATGTGGTTCGAACGTAGACTCTGCCAGTGGTGAGCTTCCCTCGAGGCTCGAGGTACTACTGTCCAATCACTGATCATGGTGTGTTGACACCATATGTTCCCGCAACGCCTCATCCATCGATTGATCATGATCATAATATACCGTATACAACTGCAGACGCAAGATCACTTGCTATCCAATGCCGCATTTGCAAACGGACACCCCATGAGCCAGTCGCAACGATGTGCGGGCATATTTTCTGCCTCAAGTGAGTCTACTATACAATACGAATTCGCTTGATCATACCTCTGACTTGGCTCTGATCTTGAGCTGTATGCTTGTTGAGCTTGCGAAGAATCAAAAGTGTCCAGTGTGCAACACGATTATCCTGGTGACGCTGGATGTCCTTCAAATTGCCACTTGATTACGAACTCACTTGCTCGTATTCACCGTTCAGTGATATGTACTGATGTTGTTCAATCGTATTCTGAAATTTTCGTCCAAAGCCAGAGCGACGTCGACCAGTGAATATGACTCTTGATAATCAGGTGGAAGAGGGAAGAGTTCTCAGTGTCGACGTGTCTCGCGATCGTTCAGACTGTATGCGCAGGGAGGGAAACAGCCCAGCGTCCATAGTTCCACTTGCAGAATGCGATTGACGACATACGAAGTACGAGAGCCTTCAATATAGACGGTAGCATATCTGAGGGTGAGCTCGGAAACCTATCATTAGAATTTCAGCAAAAAACAGACGCATTATGATGATGATGGGCGCTAGCATCGCGTGCGTAGTTTAAAAATAGTAAAAACTCGCACACTGCCGAAGGCTCGAACGCTACTCCTCCGAAGAGCGCCACAGTCGCAGTGTTGCTAGTGCTTATTTCGTCTGTTCTCTGTACATGTTCCTTTCTTGTGATGTGTATTCCTGCTTCCAATATCGCTCCGCTGGCAGTGGCAGGCCGGCGGATTCTCACCACCATGCAATACATCCCCCAGCTGAGTACATACAAAATAGTCATAATCCGAGTGAAGGCAGAGAAACAGATGATCAAGGACAACGGGGCAATTGAACTGCTACTTCGAGCTTCGCAGCAATTGCACGAATGCGCTCACTAATTCGAGCTCGAGGGCGAAAACTTGAAACTGGCTTCTTGCTGGTACCATTAACCAACCCCAATACTCCCTTCACAAGCTTCTCGATATCAGCCTCGAACAATGCCCATTTCTGCGAAAATCCGCTCATTGCTTGAGGCCCTGCCCTGACAACTGGGTTCCTTTGAGAAGATTTATAAATAGGCAGTGCTGAGCTACCATCTTTTCGCGGGCGCCGATCACGACTTGCTGAGAATCAGGGGAGATTGGACGTACATACAACACGGAAGGCAAGAAACTCGATTACTGACCACATATTCTAGCAAGTTTGACTGACCGTCGAGACTTGTGGTCGCAGCGGCAAGGGCGTTGACGTGCGTCTTGATGTTCCGTTAAGAACAAGGAACCGGCCAAACGAACGATCGGGATGTCGGCCAACGTATCACATCGTTCTGCAAGCAAGCCCATCGCTCTGAACGCAAACAACTGGTTGACAGGCGTCCAAAATCAGTGGGTCGGAAGAACTTATATACGAGAACGTCAGGACTCACCTTCACAGCGGCCACTTGTGGAGGAAGCTCGGGATGCGAACTGTCACGAGTAAGGCGCCTGCGTTTGGAAGACCATGGGCACTCTGAGGAAGCGGACAAACGGTGTTTCCGCTTCGCGGTATTAGAGTGATCAGCGGAGTCTGACTCCCTTCAATCTCATCGTCGATTGAACAACCTGAGATAGGCTGATGGATAGTTGGTGCTTGGGATGATGACGATGAAGAAGGACAGGTTGAATTGGTCGATGTTACCGTAGAAGAGGAGGTGGAGTCGACTGTTTCGGGCCCAGTATCGACGCGGCGTCGCTTACTTCGTCCTCAGGAGTATCATCTGCTTTGGCTGCAACTCAGACATCAGGATAAATGTCATATGCCGCAGCAATGGCAGACTCACTGAGGATGCCAAAGGAGATGCAGTGGGAATAGAACTGAGGACCGGTGTGTGGTTGCGACAAATAACGGTCAATGAAGTGTGAAGAAAGGCAGATGATCAAGTCTGCGGAGGAAGCATGCATAAATCAGTGTCGTACTAGGAAAACTTGGCACGTACCTTCTGTCGGTGGAACCTGCAACGAGTTTAGGTCGATCTCGATGTCAGTGTGCTCGCCAAACATGGTACTGAAACTCTGGTGGAGAAACATGGTACCCAAGTCGGGAATGTGGCGTCCGACACTGGTGTACAGCTTACAGCGGTGGCTGCCAAAGTGGCTTTCGACGCGGAACTGCACAGTTCCCTACCAAGAATCCAAGCATGATCGTGCAGGAGTCAACATCTGCGAAATAGAAGCAAGACCGAAAATGAGACCGACCTCCTCGCGAACCTCCGGCAGTACTCGGTAGTAGCAACAGGTCCCATCAGAAGACTCCACTTTCTTGACTCGATCGAGGTTTCTGCCGTCTCCTTGTCGGTCCAGCATTGCAATGGTGAATCCATCCGCGTGTATTCCCGACGTAGTCTTGATTAGCGATGGGGGTCTAGGATAGAGAGGAGGTGTATATAGTGTCGATGTTGAGCGTCCTGCGTTCGTGAAGTATATGTCGCGGTGGTATGAGAGGGTGAGGGAGCGCACACAACGGCGATGTTTCTGCACCTGGCGGGATGGTCGCAGTTGAGGGGAAAGGTAGGATTACAATTACAGACGGCGGCGGGAGGGGCAACCTTATATGTGGTGCCAGGCAGGCGGGGAGGTCTGAATCGATTTGGTGGAGTTTCGTTTGCTGTCAAGCGGCGTGGCATCGAAAAACTTATCTCGAAGGAGCCAGAGGGACACGGTCCATGCAGCCAACAACGATGCCCGCCGGGTGCAGAGAGAGTTCACGCCGCCGCAGGTTGTGAGCTCGCAATATCTGACCCAAGTCGCGCTTTGCATTGTATGCTCATATGATGTTAACTCTTACCTAGTATTACGAATGCAGCGGGTTGCGTATTCGTCTCAGAGAGTGAGCGTTGGTAGCCTCGAGGCCATATCCCCCGGAATGCAGGGCGCCGTACCGGTTGTGCGTTTGATAGGTCTTGAATCCCGGTCCTGGCTCTTCTTCGCCGACCGGATCCTTCGCAGATGTCATCGGGCAGGCCGGATACTGCGAATCCAGTCAGTTACCTCGATATTCCGGAGTACTGAGGCCTCAGAGGAGAGCAGCCCTAGATTGAGGAATGAGGCCTGAGGCTTGAGCTATTGATTAGTGACTACCTGTTGAACCTAATCGAGCGAAACATACCTAGAGACCGTGACATCCGGGCGGGACACCATAGCAATCGACTGGACTGCTATTGGATCGTTTGCGGGCCTATGCCGAGATCTGGCCAATGATTTTACAGAACGTCCCCCTCCTCTTGTCAGCTCCAACAAACGTGCAGACTTTCTGCGATGAACTGTATACATAATCAGACCTTCACGATGACATGTTAGCGCTTCAAGCTCCCAACTGAGCTTCCCGCTGGTGTGCCCATGGAAGTGGTCGCATTTTGCGAGCCGTCATGTGCGGGGGTGTATGATTTAGTCGCATATCCACCGAGATCCAGCCTGTTCAGATGCGTGCAAGAATCCTCTCCGCGCGAGCGCATGATGACACGCGAGAGCCATCATTGCTTGAGCTGGTGAACGTGCTGAAGACTGGGCAGGACCCGGGTCAAAAATGTAGTACAAGTTGCTTTGTTTACATGCTCGGTAAATGGGGAAGTAGCCGATAGAGGCAAGGTTTGCGAGCTTTACCCTGCGGTCACCGGTTTGTTCTTGTTGTGCAAAGGCATTGATGGGATTTCCAGTTGTGGTCAAAAGTGAACCAAAAGAGGTTTCGGACCGGACTTTGGAGAAGATCCATCAATGTTTGAACGTTTATAGCCCGGAATGCTCAATGTCGCAAGATCTAGTGCCGCAGTTACCTGATTGAATTACCAGTTTCTCGCATTACTGATACAAGTAGTTCGCAAACCCAACAGCGCTGTCAAGTGTCGGGACGACTATGGACTCCGGTACCGTACCAAAGCTGCGTCAGCACCGCCTGCAAAGTGGCTGCACCATGTTCCAGTTCTCCCGTGGCCAGCCTATGCGAGAAATGCAATAGATCTTGTAATACCTGCGGCTCGTCACGGTAGTAGCAGCATGCGACATCCACTTCTTTCTCTCGTATCGCGTCATACCTATCAAGTACTGGTTTTCAGCGGATCCTTGCGCTGCAAATAGGTCGCATTGGGAGTCACCTGCAAGTGAAAGACGAAAATAGTTCGGGAATGATGTTGTGCGGGGACAACTGTGATTGAATAGATTCCGACGCGAGCTGCCGAAGCGGCTCTATGTTCAACTTCGGGACCATAGGTGGTTCGTCAGTTTTCATGAGCTGATTAGGACGATTGAGTAACAATACCATATCCGCGAGTCGATACATTGATTTCGGGGAGCAAGCTGGTCTAATGTACTGGCCTTCACCAGACTTGGTGCGAGGGATGGGAGTCGATCGTAGAGGCTAAAATGTTATCTCCTGCGTACCCAGATAGAAGATCAAGGCATGCCACCTGTATTGGTTGGAGGTCAGCGTATACCATCTCGGATATAAATGGATGTTGACTTGCGTGGAAAATGCAACGTCGAGTACCGGGATAACCCTTCCGACCCGCTTGAAATCTTCATCGCCTTCGTCGACGACCGTTTCATCCTCTGTCGGTAGAGGCGGCGGGGTTTCAGCCGTTCTTAGAAGCTGTTGGGAATCAGGATCATTTCTGTTCACTGTATTTGAGAAGCTCACCGCCGCTGAGGTTACGACAACATCTCCGGTTGAGTCATCTTCGAGAGTGGCATCCCGGTCGCGAATTTCCTCAGGGTCCAGATCACTGTCAGATAAGTAGTCGTACTCGGCAGTAGACTGCGTCATTTCGTCTTCGCTTCGCAGTTGGTCGGCATCAGTCGCGACACGTCCCTCTCGGAACCCCCCGCCGAGTACTGATTCACCTGCTCAGTAGGTTCCATATTCACGGTGGGTTGGAAAACTCACAGATCTCAAAATATGGCAAGGCCATGCGTAGCATGGTGCTACTAGCGTACACAGGCTTTGGTTGATAGACGGTCCCATCCGACCGTTTTTTGGAGAACACAAGGAAAGTCACATCGATGAAAGATCCTCCTGTTAGCGATTGTGTGAAAGCCTCTCTGAGTGCCAGGATATTGGTCGCCGTTGTCGTTGAACTGACGACGGTGGCAGATTTGGCGATATTGACGGGCTGGGGACGGGGATCTCGAAGATAGCCTGGGTGATATACTCTTATATGCTATCCGTGCTCAGGTCAGCTGCTGATCTACCCCGTCGATTGGAAACACAGTCGTACATACCACCATGATATGCTCATGCAGCTGATCCTCCACCCCGCATACCGGACACTCTGGTTTGTCTGAAGCGTGTACTTCAAGGAAATGCGATACGAGTTTAACAGCTGCAGAAAATATCACAGTACAGCGGTAACAAGGAATGTTCAGACCGGAGACGTCGACGTCGATGGCTGAGGCTAGATCACCCTGTGAAGTAATACTGATCTAGTGGCGTAATGCTTGAACTCAAGATGTATACATGCCTGTGACGTCCCCTGATTCCGCGTAGCAACAAGTGCTCTGTTGTGGTGCTTCAGACTAGTTAGCACATGGCTACGAGTGTCACGTTCCGAACGGAATGTTTTGTTGCACAGAGTACAGCGTGTCTGCGACATCGGGGCGACGATTCAAGCAAACAACGGTGCTAGTGTCCAACGAACCTGCGCGCAAGTTCTCGAGAGGTCTATCGTGAACTGGTGCGTGGCACTGCGTGCGAGCCTAATGGCGCCCTGCGCAGCACGAATAGAAGCCTCGAGGGGAATGAATGCACGAGAACCTAGTGCCACAATGATATGCCGTCCTTGATACCACCCCAAGTGTACGTATTGGGTCAGAAGGTTTTACACTGAATGATGCAAATTTACAGGCAACACACCTTATGAAATCTCAATAATTCATGTTTGTTACCGAGCCGGTATATAAGCGATTGCATCAATCTCAAGTTGGATAGAGAAACGGAATAGTATTGAACCTGTAAGCAGCACTGGCATTTCCCCGCTCCTTAAGTTAGCGAGAGTATGCCAATGGACGAGAAGAAGTACTAGTGTCACCTGAGGAACTTGAACAAACCCATGTTTCCATGACGCGCAACTCAAGATCTGTCGTGCATCCTCCCAACCGCATTTGCTACCCATTTGCACCATAACTCCTGGAGCTGGCCAGTAAAGTAACCGCCAGGAGATCCGATATCACCCATGGCGGAGTCGACAAGCATGAACTCGCCAGACACAGGGGAGCGGAAGAGAAGCATCTCCAAGGCGGCACAGATGACCAATCTCGTCTCCCACGAGAATGGACATACCCTCAGGCGAGGCAAGCAAAATGCCAACCGTACTCATGGTACATCAGCGCTCAGCAACAGCGTACACTACGCTCAATACGCAGGAGCATGTTTCATGGAGCCCCAACGAACAGACGTCCCGTCCGGTTCAGCGTACACAGAAGCCGATTGGAGCTCACACCACATATTCCAATGTTTCGATGACGCAAGCTATGGAACGCGTGGATTGAACCCGCATGTCCCCATGGAATCTGGGCCAAAAGAATGCGAATGCAGGGAGGGATTGATTAGGGCGCCAGTTATTCAGTGGATTCAGGCATGACCGAGGATGGGCGGAAACGAGAGAGATGAAATGAGATCATGACATTCGTTTACCTATAGGCTATCGGTGAGTTAGAGGTATTGAGAGAACGATATGAGAATCTGAAAGGCAATCTGACTTCAAAGATAATCTACACCGTTGTCGAGGGTTGACCCAATTGTCCTCTACTTGAGCCTAATCGCCCAGAAGATTGTCGAGTGGTTTTAAACTCCGATCGCTTATGCTGTCGCGTGGCGTGCCTATGGCTACCACGCGGTGATACCGGATTCTTTTGTTGCCGGTGTAGTGTAGTGGATAATCCATGTAGGTTTTTTTTGGAAGTCCTAGAGTT
>JSYW01003178.1:0-29304 GCA_000787475.1 Lentinus polychrous
ATTCTTCGCTGCCGTCGCTACCTTCGTCGCTGTCGCCGTGCCCGTCATGGCCAACGTTCAGACTACCATCCGTGCCGTCGGTGCGTCGGTCGTCCGACATCACTAATAGCTCGAGATTGACCATTTGCATCGTTGCAGGACCTACCGATCATACAGCGTTGCATAACTGCTTGTCGGGATACCGTACTGACAATTGGAATGGCATGGACTGCGGAGTGCGTGGAGTAAACATGGTCTGCCAAATGAAAGCATACTGACTCTAACCTGACAGGGACGCGGATGGTTCAGTGAGTACCAGTATATTGGCGCAGCATTTAGACGGCCAAGGGCTAACCTCATTCTTCTATACCCCCAGAGGGTACTCACAACTATAAGAGCCCTGAGTAAGCATCGTGACTTTCGGCGATCATTCTGTAGGGACTGTAGGGGAAAGACAGTACTAACCTTGACTCAATTTAAGAACTGCTACGACGCTTGCCAGGGTAGCATCTCTTCAGCCATCGATGCCGGAGCCTCGGACGTCATCTGCTACGATTATGAGGGTGGCGCCAATTGCTGGTTGGGCTTCCATTGGCGACGTAGCATCTGTGTGGTTACCTGGTTCCCCGCTGCGCTCCGGCGAATATGGCGGAAACAAGCTTGTTCCCTGGACGTTTGATCGAGAATCGGACTGTATAATCGCTCCTGGTTCACCGCGTTACCTGCATCGAGAGAATAGCATAATTGTAAATAGAATAACACTCACCAAGTCACAAATATAGACGCAGTAAATTCCTACAGCCCTAGACAGGGTATCGGCCGCAGGCAGACCCCATTCATAAGAGATGGTATGATATTGCGCTTGTGTTCTCTCAGCGACTTGGGCTGTCACAATTGGTTTTGCGTGGGGTATGGGGGAAAGATCGGGTGAAAACAACAGAGCTTTGCCTTCGCCTGGCCTTCGGAGTCCGTCGAAAGATATAAATATACGCCGAGGCTCTGGCAGCAATACAATTTGGAGAGTTAGGGGGGAACTGACGGTCGAGCCCGCTGGCTTTCGGCGTTCATAGACTGCTTGGGGGAGCACAATCACCCTTTGTTTGTCATGATTCGACCAGCGGAGAAAGGCTTGAAATACTTATATGTAGGTGTACTGGTCTCCGTTCGGCTTTGATGATATAAAATACATAGCGTTCGTGATGGGATTCACTGCAGAGTCTAGTTGCTGGGTCCCCGCAGCTCGACATTTGCATTTGTCCCGTGTTCGGCTCCCAACCTGACTGAGTGAAGGGAATCTGAGTAATAAGACTCGAGTTACGCACCCGATTTCTCCATTCTGTGGTGCTCGGATCGTTGCAGGCGTGCCAGTGCGATGATGGCCCTTGCAAAGCTTGATATATGTAGTATGATGCGCGACTAGTTAGTAGCTCGTATTTAAGCGTCCGGGTTGAGCTGGAAGCCTTCTACGCCCCTTCCAGCCACATCGACATCCCTCCCCACCTCGCGCACTGCAAGGTGCACTAGCAGTGAGTCCCGCCCACTTGCAAAGCTCTCCCTAGGACATACTGCCCAGTGCCAGCAGATTTCTCTGAAAGGCGGAGGTGATGGTGATGGTCCAACGTACTCTTCCAGATATGGTAATCGAAGAATCGTCCACATCACTTCCTCAGGACCTTCATCATGAAGAAGGCAAGCTCGAGCTTGCATCGAAGGAAGAGTTAGAGATTCATGCAAATGCGCAAACCTTCAACACAACCTCGTCCCACGGTGACCGTGGTAGATTCAAGACGACATGTCTCATCATGACCTGTTGCGCTGCCATGATCTTGAACGTGAGCAGACACAAGAGGAAACGGAGGAGTCTGCATTAACATCTACTAGACGGCGAACGCTACTGCTATATCTATAGCACTGCCTACGATAGGCAGGGACCTCAACATCGTCGAGTACAAGCTGCAGTGGCTTGTCTCAGCGTATACACTGAGCTCGGTACGTTACTTCTCGCCTAGTGTTCATCAGCTTTCATCAGCTGCTCATTGAGCGTCCTCCATGGATTTAGGGTTGCTTACTTCTTTTCTTGGGTCGTCTGGCAGACTTATACGGCAGAAAGCGCACGTTTTTACTGGGAGTTGTAGTACAGGGCGCATTTGGCCTAGGATGCGCGTTCTCTGAAGGTGCACTGTCCCTGCCTTGTATCATATCAAATCCACGCTGAGTAGTGTAATTCATTACAGATGAGGTGACTATCGACATCCTGAGAGGTTTTCAAGGCATTGGCGGCGCAGCCATCATCCCTGCTGCTGTAAGCTCTTGATTCCACCATCTCGTTAATGAGTTGGCACTGAGTGGAACACCTAAAGCTTGGAATTCTTGCACAATCATTCCCGCCCTCGCGACTTCGATCCATTGCATTCGCTTGTTTCGGAGCAGGTGCTCCAGTCGGCGCCTCCGTAGGCAACGTTATTGGAGGCTTCCTCACTGAAAAGACCTCGTAAGTGGCAACGAGAATACGTGTGCTCCTCGAAGCGTTGAAACCTGAACACGTTGAATTGCTGTGTAGACAGTCATGGAGATCGACTCTGTATATGATGGCTGGCTTGAGTGCAGTGGCGTTCATTGGAGGTGCATTCTCTATGGATCCCGACATCTTGGACAAGGATCAGGACAGGTGAGTGAGAGATGCGTTGATAGTCCTCTCTGATCATAACCAAAACCACCTAGACGGATAGACTGGATTGGAACTCTGCTCGTGACAGCAGGACTAGTGCTGATCCTCTTCGTGCTCAGTGACGGAAGTGTTGCTCCGAATGGATGGCGAACCCCCTGTAAGTTTCGTCCGAATCGCCTAGCTCCCAATTGCCTTAACCCATTGCTTGACATAGTTATCATTGCCCTCCTTGTCATTGGGGTATTCCTCATCGCCGTTTTCCTCGTCTGGCAGCATTACCTTGAACGCATACAGTCCAAGGCCCGCGAGAATCCTGACGCAGCATTGGGAAGGTCAAAGTGGACTCCACCGCCATTGATGAAATTGTCGGTGTGGAAGCTAGCGAAAGGCAGAATAGCCGTCATTTTCTGGATCGGGTTTCTCGAGTGGTTTAGCTTCAATAGCTTCTCGTTCTGGTTGCAGGTACGCGCAATGCACTATTGTCTGATGTGGTATGCAAACCTGATGACAACTCCCAGCTCTACTACCAAGATTTCGTCGGATTGTCATCCGTACAAACCATGCTCCGTTTTCTACCAATGTCTGTCTCTGGGGTGCTTTGCAACCTGATCGTCGCTCTGGTCGTTGGTCATGTCGATTTCATGATTCTCATCAGTACGTGCATTCCGCAGATCCTGCCCTCTCCTTTTGTACTAAACATATCGTCGTCAATAGCCCTCGGAATGTCCTTGACGGCCGTGGCCAACCTCCTATTCGCCGTCATCGATGTCAACGCGACGTACTGGGCATTCGGCTTCCCCGCAGCGGTAATTTGCGTATTCGGAGCCGACTTTGTCATGGCAGCTGGTTCGCTGTTCGTCGCAAAGTTTAGTCCATTGGATGATCAGAGCGTTAGCGGAGCTGTATTGCAGACTATGATGCAGGTATGTGCACCATTTGACTGATTCCACCGCATCTCCTGAGCTATACTAAACAACGATCTTCGTCCGCGTACCCGCAGTTGGGTGGGGCTTTCGGTCTAGCAATCACCACTATTATTTTCAACGAGACGCTCTCTAAGCAATCTGCCAAGTTTGGCGTCAGCATTAACCAATCTGGTACCAATGCGAGTAGTGCGCCTCATCAAGCACAGGAGAGTGCGTATCGTGCGGCGATGTGGGGTGGGTTTGCATTTGGCGCGTTGGGTGCACTTTTGGCAGCCTTGTTCTTGAATGGAGTTGGGATTGTTGGCCATGTCGAGGAAAAGAAGACAAATGTGGCGAACGATAGTGAGGAGTCCCTATCCGGACAAGTAGGGGGCCAGAGAAGTCATGTAAGAGCTTAGTCGAGGACGTCGCAGTGAGAGGGTTCAATGTTATGACCTAGGACCATGTCTGATATGTTGACAATGACGTTGTTTTGTAACTGTTTTCCCAGATATTCATAATCCCAGTTATCACACAGCGAGCAATTGTCGCGCCGGAAAAGTGAACCCTAGCTCGCCCCGGTGTACATTAGGATTGGACATCGGACGTTGACAGCTTCGCGATGACACTGGTCTGCGTGCCTGTGCCCTTCTCCGGTTCCACAACCGTGCAGCCTAAGGCCTAAGGCTTGGTACTATGACGTGATTTTCCTCACCCTCGCATTAAGACACCGAGGTTGCACGAATCAGGGGCGCTTTCGCAGAGGAGCAATTGTTGCATTGAGGAAACATAGTTGTAGCAGGGGCAACCAGCGTCCCCCTTGATGGATGAAGGGATGAAGGGAATATCTTTGATTCTGAGAGGTCCACAATATGCGCATACTACGATGTGGTTCACAGGCAGCAGGTTTGGATCCGGGAGTTTCGTCATGGACAAGGACATACGAAACCTGAGTGGAGAAGCATCACGCACTGGTCTGTGATGGAGGGGCGTTATGGGCGCGGCAAAGAGGGGGCGGCAGCAGCGAAGCACCGGAGACCGCAATCCAACAACTTTCAAAGGGACAGCGGGAAAGAGGGCAACCAGCGTGTGCTTGGCACTAAGCAATGGACAAAGAAACCTGCAATTGTGAGGCATCCGAGTTGATCAAACAATCCGAGGTCAAAGTGAGGGCCAAATGTCCATGGACCCTTGGTACCGCTTTGACGTTGTCAATGGTACGGATCCTTTGACATGGACACTCACTATTTATCGCAACGACTAGCCACGCTCAGATGCAATTATTACTCTCTCGGCCTCTAACCCTTTCAGCAGCGAGTGGACTCTGTCACTGGCACCCTGTAGCAACTACCATGTGGGTATACGGTTGGCCACTTTACCCTTCCCGCGTCCTAGAATATGCCAGGCACCATGGTATAACCGTCGGAAGTTCCATGTCTTACGAAGGCGGCATGCTTGGAGAAGTCGCACATCACATAGGCCAAAGAACCAACATCAAGACGCGTCTCCCATGCTGGGTCAACGGGGAAATCATGGTCGTCTTTGTGCTGTGCATCGATCGCAAAGCCACAAGCGCGGCCAAGGCCAAAGTACGGCAAAAGCACTTACCGGCGTATGCAGACGCGTGCAAGTTGAGGGAACTTCTTGATGCTGAGAGGTTGCCCGGGTGGTATCGGTACGATGACGGGACTTATACGCCTTGGGACGGAGAATTGCTGCTCGATTACTGTGATTCCGATACGGAGACCAACGTGCAGCGAACACCGAAGAAAACTTATCGATCTGTGGGAATAGGGACTACAGACATACCGGTACGTGCCTGTGAATTCCGAGGGTTTGCATGGTGCTGACTGTGACTATCAGGCTGAGAGCCCCTCGAAGTGTCCCTCCTAACCCGACTCGATTGTTGCAGAAGCAGCGCGAATTGAATCAAGTTTGGATGTGTATGCCCAAGTCAATTTTACTGCATTACTACATGGTAGTATGCCATGACATTCTGGAACGAAATGAGTCTCTGTGCTCCAAGAAACACAGAAAACGCCATCACCTGAGCCACGTTATTACGCTTTAATAAGCAGCGTCGTGACCGAGAGACTTTGAATAAATACAAGGATAGACTTGTAGTTGAAACAAAGTCGTCGGAGTCATAACTTGGATATGGCGGTTGGACGCCAACAATAGAGCGTGGGGATAATTCCCAAGAGTCTGAAATGACTCAAGCTTCCAAGCCTTGGACTAACAATTGACCTATACGGTGAGATGGTGAATTTACTGTTTTCGGGATAGAGATATAGACAGCTTACATTGACGATTACCACCGTGTAATGTCGGCCTCAGCCTCGCCAAACAGACTTGTTTTCTTGATCTCAAATCCTTCTTCGGGTGTCTCAGGAACATCCTCTTGGTAATACTGTGGGAATTCCCTCCGCAAGAACCTCAGTATGTGTTCGTTTATAATCTTGAATTCAAGGAGGAAGCCATCGTGACCTTCAGGAGAAGGGATGATGACAAGTTCAGCGCCGGGAATGTGATCTGCGATCTCTTTCTGCTCCGAAGGAGTGAAGAGACCGTCGGTTTGAATACCAATCACCAGAGCACGAGGAGGCTCGGAGCCCAGTATCCTAGCTAGAGCGTTCGATTCTTCCTCGTCCGGATGAAGGAGTCTGCCCCGGGTCACATCGTGAGTGTCCATTTTGCGGGTAATGTGAATGTAACAGTTCGCGTCAAACCGGGCTGTGAATTTGTCGCCTTGATAGCGGAGGTAGGACTGAGCGGAGAAAATAGGTTTACGAGGTTGTGGTGAAAGTGGGCGTGAAGGATCCGGAGAGGAGACAACCGGCGTGCGGGGTGTCGCATACCGACATCCGTCATTATGCTCAGAAAGAGGGTCGTTCGCAGGTGACCCGCCAGGAGACTGAGGAGGAGTTAGGGGAGTCACTTTTGGCTCGCCCAGTTGCGGCTTCCGACCGAAGCGACTCTCGAAAGAGTCGCGAGACCGATAGGTAAGAAGAGCTGCCATACGTGCGGCTGCAAGACCGGATGCTGGCTGGGAAGTGTAATAGCCGTCCTGATAGGCAGGGTCACTGTATATACTCTGTCGTTGTGCCTCACCCCAGCTGATGCACCATGCAGAGTGTCGTGCAGATGTCGCAATAGGGATGATGTGTCGGACATAGCCTGGCGGTGATGTCAACGGCCATTCAAGAACGGCCATTCCTCCCATAGAACCTCCAATCGCTACAGCAACTGAAGTTACGCCCAAATGGTCCAAAACCAATTTGTGAAGGCTGATCTACGTTCAGCACTGAATACACCAAATTGGGAGATGACATACCGAACGTCATCCCTGATTGTAGTGGCAGGGAATTCAGGGCCATATGGCTTCCCTGAGTCGGGGTTGGTTGTTACCGGGGACGCAGAGCCATACGGCGACCCCATAACATTGCCACAAAAGATGAAGAATCGATTCGGGTCGAAAGCCTTTCCCCGGCCCATTAATGGACCCCACCTGATACCGTCGCGTGAGTAAGGAGAAAGAAAAGAGGTCAAAAGCATCCACATACCAATCCTCGACATCTGCGCTGCCCGTAAAAGCGTGGCAGATGACCATAACATTGTCTCTGGTCGCATTGAGTTTTCCCCATGTTTTGTACGCCACGGGTACATTTTTCAATACGACACCCGACTCTAAGGCAAACGAGTGTACCGTATGAATGTTCTGGTCAAGTAAGGAGGCGAACTTGGAGGACATGGCGGGGGCTTACAGGAGAGATGTTGATAGAGCCAAGTTTTATAACCCGACTCCTGCTATCTACTGGGGTCGAGCGTCTGACTCATGAGCAGATGCTAAATCCGTCAAGATCCCATCGAGAACCACCATTTTGATCCCCGGATTCGGCTGCTGAACGCGTTGCGAGTGGATTCTGAGTGAACAGGCCAGTTTTCCGTTACACCCCGATGGCTGCGTGACTATATAATGCGCTTAGGCAGCGGTGGCCTCAATCCAGTGATCACAGAAGTCAGGCGCGCAATCGTGGCATCGATACCGCCGCGTCCTCCTTTTTATTGTCATACAAACAATCCGTACGCTATGGCGCAATTACCCATCGTTGCAGCTGCTCTAGGCCTTCCCGTACTTCTCGCTGTGCATCGTCTATTGCGCTCACCTGACCGACCGCAGGTGATTGCCTACAACCGCGAGAGGGTGTTGGTCATAGGGGGTTCCAGGTAAGTAGCTCGTTACTCAGCCTATCCCACATGTCTCAACATTCCCTCCTACAGTGGCATTGGGCGAAGTATTGCGCAGCAATATGCTGCACGAGGTGCCCGTGTGTGTATAACAGGCCGCAGGGACGACGAATTGGCAGCTGTGGAACAAGAATGTCGCGACATCCTCGCTCGGAGTAACTCTGCTAGTTCCAAGGATCTCGACCAATGGATATTCACGGCAACTGCTGACTTCACGAATGCACAAGACATGGTGGGAGTTCGGGACAAACTGGAATCTGGTATGATCCCAGGATACCTACATGTTCTTGACAACATTACTCATAGCATTTGTAGCTTGGGGTGGTGTAGACACTGTCATTGTCAGCGCTGGTGTTTCTGCATTGAGACCCGTGATGGAAATCGCAGGGACCGGCAACGGTCAGCTTTCTGCTGAAGGAATCGAGAAGACTGCCAAGACAGCAAATGCCGCGCAACAAGGCAACTACATCGGACCCTTGATAGCTGCCGTAACTTTCGTGAGTATCGCTCCCCAGGGCTGAGCTCAACGCCTTGGATGCCAACCAACTTCTCTTCCAGATCCCCATGCTTGAAATCAGCTCGCCTGCCCCGTCCATCCTGCTTGTTTCTTCATTGGGTGCTGTGATTCCTGCTCCTACGCGTGCTTTGTATGGCTCCACAAAAGCGGCTGGACTCTTACTGTATCAGGTTCTCTCGATCGAACATCCTCGCATCAAGTTCACTCTTGTGCTCCCTTCTACGGTGGAGGGGAATTTCCGGGCTTCCGCTGTTGATGCTGGACCTGTGCGGGAGGCGGATCCCAACAGAACTGGATTGAAGAGGGATGCTGTTGCTGCGAGGTGCATATCTGGCATTGACAATGGGGAGAAGTTTGTTCACATGCCGAGGCTGATGAAGATAGCACAACTTTTCTACTGGATTTGTCCACCACTACTTGAAAGACTTGCAAGCAAGAAATACAACTTCACACCGAAATCATAGATTGTTTTGGCACAAAAAATAATATTAATCATTTATTTTCGAATCTGCATATGAATATGTAGACAACATACAATCCAGCTCAAAGAGCGGAAGGGGTTTTCCAAAAATTGCTCAAGGCCGAAGCCAAGAGACGGGTTCGGATGTGTAATTTGCAATCAGCAAAAGACTGTGCCTCGGTAAAGACCTCACTGGCGACAGTACGTGCCCGAGCACAAAGATAGGGAATCAAAGCCTGGGCAGGCGTCCATATATATGCAGACGGCGTTGCGCACGGACCATTTGGTGGTGGGACGTGGCAAAATATCTGATATTACCCGATATGACCTTTTCTCTTTCGTACCACTGAAATTTCGACAAATGTCATCATATAGCATGTACTCATCTTGTTTCGTCTCAATCAGGGTTTCAGCTGCAAATAAATCATCATTTCCCGCTCATCCGAATCGTTATGAGAATGTCGCAAGAGCATAGGAAGGATGTCGACAATGCACGTGAAGGCGCAGAGAGCAAATACCGAGGTCACCTCAATGTCCCTCCGATTTCCCCCTTCTTCTCTTCCTAGGTTCCTGCAGTGGCTTGAGCGCATTCGTTGCAATGACGGCGAACGGTGAGATAAAGGAAAATGGTAAAAAGAAGCCATATGTTGTCTTTGGCTATGGCTCGCTCATCTTCAAAGTACGCCTCCGGAGTGATTTTTGATTTTGGTTCCAAAGGTGATCGAGCTTGCAGATTTAGCCACCCCCGCATGTTATCAAGGAGAGTACGTCGGCATTTGGAGCAAATGTCATTATATAGTGTATGCATACTGAACGGGAGCAGCACCTGGATATCTGAAAGGTTACGTGCGACGATTCGCCCAAGCCTCGCATGACCATCGCGGTACCCCAGAGGTCAGTTAGCGGAGGCATCAGGGCTTTACACTGGGGAGTGAGTTCGAACTCATGAGGCTGATGTCATGAGTCGTTGCAGAACCCAGGTCGAGTTGTGACCTTGGTGCACAAGGAAGATTGGGACTCCTTTTCTGCCGCCGTGAGTCATTTGTGCCTTGCCAAGATTAAGTACTAATCACTCATTCTCTACTCAGCATGACCAACAAGATGCCTTTCCTGAGGACGATGTTGTTTGGGGTAACGTCGGCTCTTCACATATACGACAGCTTAGTGAACTAACTTACCCATCAGGTATTGCTTATACCATAGACCCAGCGTACGAATCCGAGGTTAGAGAATATCTAGGTATGCAACATGACAGCGTCAGCGTGGTTCATCTCACATTTGCTTGGCATAGATTACAGAGAGAAGGTATGTGATTCAGAACGTGCCGCTACTTGACGGCGCATGGACCTCACTCGCCTGCCCCTCGCAAGGACGGTTACTCCCTTGAAGAAGTAGACATTTACGGTCTCGAGGATGGGCACGAGACGGTCATAATCCCAAAGGCACATGTACGTACAGTTGCTTTCCCACATTGAGTTCACACACCAACACTGTCCTTCATCTTCATCACCAGTGCTATGTCGGCCATAACGACAACCCCTCCTTCGGTAAGTGGTTCGAAGGGAAGAGCAAGAGGTTTCGATACTGATGAGGACTATGCATGAAGTTGGCTCAGAACCCATAGATGTCCTCGCGGAGAGAATATGGAAGAGTGTCGGCCCCTCCGGGAAGAACAAGGCAAGAAGGCCAATCACACCTCTAATAGTCCCAGAAGAACTGACGAGGTCTATCGTTCAGGAATACCTGTATAAACTAGCTGACGCTGTGCGTAAGTTGGCCCCGGAATCGCACGATTCGCATCTCTTTGCTCTGGAGGTGAGTTCTGCCGTCGAACATATTGTTCACTGGCTCGGTCCAATTCACTAATATGTTTTTCAAGACAAGGTGCCGTGAGCTAGACCAAGAGCGTGGTGATGTAGGGCAGTAATATCCGGCGTGCTGCAAACATGATATACAGTCATTAGTACCCAATCGACTTCACGACAGTGCTTGAACGTTGGTAGATACTGTTCAGCGTCGACAGAGGTTTTCGAAGCTTGACATCATTCCTTCATTCTTTCAGGGCTAGATACAGTGTTCACTGGTGTCCGGCGTGGGCATCCTAAACAATCATCGCGCCTTTCAGTTAGGAAAGTCGTGCAGGTCCGCAAGTTGCAACATACACTTCTACTCGAGTCCGTAGATGCTAGAAATGATTAGAATTATATCACCAAATAACTTGCAAGAACGACAAGGGAAGGACTCAAATGACAGCGAAAACAGGCGACAAAACAAAGACATTATACGTTATATAAACCATTGAAGCGTTATGACCGACTATCTGCGTTCTGACCACTAGGACCTTCCATCGTGGTCGCCGGACTACTGCTCAATGTTGAACCATATTGACCAAGTGGGCTCTCTCGAATTTGACTGAGCGAACCTGGTACGTTCTCTGCGTTAGCATCAGGGCTCATTGCGCGAGAACGGGGAAGGAGAGGTGTGCGGTCGGAGATGGAAGCAGGTTGGGAGTTCGTGCGGTGGACTCGGTATTCGACGATTCTATCATCGTAGAAAGAATGATGTCAATTGTAACTGTGAACGGTGCATGTGGAGGGTTCTGAACATACCCTGTCATAGCTTTCGCATTCTTGGCACGTCTGGCACGTCGCTTGGTGTGGTTATCCTCAAATCGATCAGTCTCGTCAACAATCTCTTCTGAGATGATCTCCTCGATAATGTCTTCGAGTGTGATGACGCCTATCGCGCCGCCTTCCTTGCCTGGGGTGGTGCTTATTAGAAGCAAGTGGGCACGTCCGAGTTGGCTTGGAGGCAGATGAATTTCAGCAAATGGTAGGAGTGTGAGTATTCACGTACAAGTAGTCGAGTGCTTGGAAGCAGTTTATCGATGGAGGTGCTTCAGGCAGAATTGACAGCTCAAATTTTGACACAGGCCATTCTTGCGAAGGATCATAAACGGAGAGCTGGAGACACTGTGGTCAATTTCGGTCGTTCCTAGGAAACTAATAATCGCAGTCGAACCTTCTTCAGGAGCAATAGCCCAATGAATGCTTGCGGTTTCCCTGGTTCATGAACAGGGATTCTAGAGTAACCGCTCTTCAATCTAATAGAAGCGACATTTAGTGAGAACCACCCCAGAGAGAGAAAAAAAGCGTAGAACTTACAGGCGATCTACAGTCGCATGGTCTAGAATATCATCATAGGAGATGGTAACGACATCCTATGCATTGAACATCAGCAGCCAGTGTAGGTTCAGTCAGTATCCATCGGTTACCTTCATGGGAGTCATTAGTTCGGTAACGTGCTTGTTATTCAATTCGAGCACTCCATTAAGAATGCTAATCTCGTCGTCTCGCAGCGGTTCCTCGCCCTGTCTGTGGAATTGCAGGAATGACCTAAAGGGATACAGGACCGTCAGCCTTCTAGTATTATACTAACCAGGTCATAAATTTGCCTACTTCAGCTCGGCTTTCTTGTATGTGTGCGCTTCGTCCTTGCCCAAGATGCGGTCGAGGAGCTTGGCGATGGGCCAAGCAATTGGAGCTGCGATAGGAAGTCAAATGAAAGATCGTCGTCGTGGTTAGGAACACACGGACCGAAGATGTACATCATGCCCAGTACAATTGGGGCACAAGTGGCACCTATTCGTAGCCCGTAGCGAACGCTAACTGCTTGTGGGATGATTCTAGTAACAGAGGACGTAAGTTTTGGACATCTTCATCAACAATCAAGAACCAAAGTCGACGTACTCTCTGAAAATCGTAGAAGTCATCGAACCGATTCAGTACATTGTGGCGCATCTCACTATGAAAACCTTACCCGAATATTACTACAATCGCGGTGAGCGGATGCAGGGGTTGGGATAGAGCGGAGACTTACCGATCAATGCGGTGGAGATAACAATAGCAGCCACACCGCCGCCCAACTGCAGAGCTGTTATGATCATGTCGGGAACAAAGGGGTACGGGCACTCACGGCATCATCAAGGAAGATGGGTAAACTTTCGTTCACAATCTGGTGTTTCGTGTAAGATAGCCGTAGATTGAGCGCGGCGGGAATGTGAACTTACGACATTGCCTAGTAGGAGGACCTTGACTGGTATGAGTTACTGGTTGCTGACGTCCGGACCAGGTAGTGACACTCACCACCAGGACCCAGTGGCGTCCCTTTGTTATGAGTCGTAGTACTAAGGAATTCTTCAGCAAGTGAGTAGGTGGGTAGGTCAGCCCACTTGCCTTTGCTTGCATTGGCGCGTTCTTTGGGGTCATCCGAGGACGCAGCGAGAACACGAAGGTGGAGCTCGTCGAGACCCATCAAGCCGAGAGTCAACCTGTCAAGATGTTATTACATCCCCTCAGAACTGCCACGCAGGACATACCCTGCAAAGACTCCCCCAGCAAGGACTAGGCAGATACTGACGACTATCTTGTACATGAACTCGGGGGAACCAGGCGGTTCCCCCTCTGAGTCTGAGTCTGGTGGTGGCACATCTGTTGCAGTCAAGGGGGATGCACGGACAAGGCGAACGAGAGCTGCAAGCAGATAGAGCAGCATAAGAGGGGATAATGGTAGTTTCAGAAAGAACAGTATCGAGTGTATAGCCAGGAAGCAATGAAGGTCCCGAGTCAATGCCGCGCTGAACCTTGGCCTTGGGAGGAGACTCTTATGTCGCTGATGAGGTCACGAGCGGGCCCAACTCCAAATAAGGTAGTAGACATCAAACGCGATCGGGATCAATATACTCGCGTGGCTGTTTGAAGTTCTTAAAGTTCACAACTACACTAAATTCCGCCAAATCCCTAGTCAGCGATTTGCGCAGACTGCAGCGCTACAGTACTCGACATTTGACTCCGTCAGTCAGAAATACGTTGGTGTATGCTGTCTGCTCTTAGACCTCGCACGACTTGTATTATAAAGACAACCAACCTTACTCGCAAAGTCTACACGCCGCCAGGTTTCTTAGCATCCTCATACAAGGCGAAGATGTCACAAATCAAAAGTAGATCGCCTCCAGATTCCAATGAGACTGCTCATATAGACAAGAAGCCCCGTCTGGATGCGGATCCCGTTTCCCCCCCTACCGATGTACAACTGGATGCCTCCCGCGATGTGATGATGCATGGTGAAAGCTCTACTGCTTCGAAGGGTGTAAAGGCAGACAAGTTGAAAAAACAGAAGGGAAAGAAGAACAGGAAAGAGAAACATGCTCTTCCTGAACCATGCTCGCCGGAAGATGTCATCTCGAAGGATGTCGAAGCCCTCCTCGGGGCGGAAGTTGTACAGAAAGTCGTAGAGGAAGGGAAGGAGTGGGATTCGCCGTTCAGTATGCGACAGGAAGTCGAATTGACTGTCTCAGAAATAAGCTCATCTGGTATGTCCGTTATATTATTGCGGCTGGAAACTAGGCTTCTGCATACTGAATCTTCCTCTGCATAGGGGACTCGTTATCAATTGCACCAGAACCCTACCCGCCATGGGTCGTTCTCACTCCGTTCGCCCTGCCCGGAGAGAAGATCAAAGCTAGGGTGTATCACAGCTCCAGACTGTTTTCTCGTGCAGATCTCATCGAAGTCGTGTCGCCCAATCCTGAACTCCGCGATATGTCAAGAGTACATTGCAAGTATTTTGGTGAGTGCGCAGGCTGTCAGTATCAGGTGAGACCCAGCAGTTAAATATCGGTGTGGATCTATGCTTAATTGTCTTCAGATGCTCTCGTATGACATGCAATTGCAGTTGAAGCGGAACGTGGTTGTAAAAGCCTACCGGAATTTCTCAGGTTGGTTTCCTATTCCTGTTTGTTCAGGAGAGAACTTCTATAACATGGTCGGTAGGCCTCGACACGTCTCACGTCCCTGAGATTCTACCGACGATTGGCTCCCCACTTCAGTACGGCTACCGTACAAAGATTACGCCGCACTTTGAACCTCCCCGGAAGAAACGGGAGCCTGTTGAAGCAGGTGCGAAGCCTGACTGGCTGAAAATCGGGTTCAACAAGATGAATACGAAAATTGTGATGGACATCGAGGTACAACAAAGTCATCATTGTGATTATAGACCTTGATCTGATGCCATTGGTTCCAGGAATGTCCCATTGCGACCCCTGTGCTTAACGAGGCATTAGGGCCCGTCCGGGACAACATCGTGCAGTGAGTCGTTGAGTTAATAGATTCCATAACCCCACATTGATATACTTTTCTTACCAGGAATATCAATACATATAAACGCGGTGTCTCTCTTCTACTCCGAGAGTCGTTGGAGATCCCCTCTTCTGAGACCGTCGACAGCAACACACAAAACAACGCGAGTACAGAAGCCGAGTGCCTCACCTCAACCGTTGATAAGAAGCTGTGTATAACAGATCACAAAGCTACTGTTCGCGAACGTGTTGGCGACAAGCTCTTTGAATATACCGCAGGCTCCTTTTTCCAAAACAATAATTCGGTTCTCGTCCCTCTCACATCATACGTTCGGGATGCCATCTTCGCCAACGAGCCAACGCCGAAACCGACTCACCTCGTCGATGCATACTGTGGCAGCGGCCTTTTCGCTATCACCCTTTCTCCTCATTTCGAGACCATCGCCGGCATCGAGCTCTCAACCGAGTCCATCAAATTCGCCAAACGCAACGCCGAGTTGAACAGCCTCCCGCCGGAGAAATGCTCTTTCCTTGCTGGGGACGCAGCGAATATCTTCGCTACCGTGCAGGACTTCCCTCGGGACAGATCAGTCTTGATCATCGACCCGCCGCGGAAAGGCTCCGATGAGAAGTTCATTGACCAGTTGATCGAGTTTGGCTGCGCCGCCGTGGTGTACGTCAGTTGTAACGTGCATACGCAGGCGAGGGACGTTGGTATGATCTTACGGAAGAGTAGGGAGAAGATGGGCGGAAGGGAGTATGTGGTGGAGAGTATTAGAGGCTTTGATTTGTTCCCTCAAACTGCACATGTTGAGTCTGTTGCTGTGCTGCGGTTGGTAGATTCCAAATCCGATTCATGAGGTGAGTAGCATGTATGTCAGGTCAGAACACGCTGTTGAATGAACTTGTTCACTCCAGATTTCGACGGGACTTCCACGTTCGTTCTCTATCCATCGTTGCTCTTCCATAAGGCCTATAAACTAGTGCCACTCCGAATGTGATAGCATCTCCTGGAACCTCTGCACGACATATAATGAGCTGAGAACCCCTTGTGAGTCCCTGCTCGTCTTTCTACAGACTTGCCAGTGCCAACAGCCCATCCGGCGAGTTTCGGGGCTAAATATCCGTTTTGCGTTCAAGCGAGACCAAGCACCAAGCGCACAACATATCTTTCCCGCTAATCTATAATCCACTTTCCACTCCTAGGAGAGCAAGGTGGATCGCCCGTCCCCTCTCTCATCTCCTACGCATTCTATCACATCAACAGCTCCTATCATAAATTGGGCTCGACAACTTGCCGTCCGCAGAAACGAGCTCGTACCTCTCGTCCACTCACTTCTTCGTTTCTTTTCACATATCCAGTCTCCCACATAATCTCAAATCACCGCAAATCCCCTAGTGAACCCCCCTTTTCCAGTATTATGTCAAAGAACCCCCAGGGACATCGCCATGCCCTGTCAACTGCTCTTGTTCCAGGGAAAAATACGACTTCCGCTTCACCTCTGAGCAATTGGCACTTCGATCGCACGATGACTCCTAACGACGTCCCAACGTGGGATGGTAACACCGACACTCTGCCCCATTGGATCATCCGAATCGACTCCCTCGCCCGCCGATCCTCCACCGTCCGCGAGCAGTTAGGCACCATCGTACCGATGCGTCTGGGAGGTGACGCCGAGTATTGGTATTGCTCCCTTCGTGAAGCTGATCGCGTACGCTACGAACGAAGCTGGGACGACCTACGCGATGCGATTAGGGCATATTATATGAATGATACATGGGTCATGCGAACAAGGAAGAGAGCTCGCAGGATGCGATACCGCGAGAGGGGGCATGAGGCCGAGTCACCTCGACAGTATTTCAGGCGCAAGCGGTTCTGGCTGGAGCTAGTTTCCAAATTTTCAGAGAAGGACTTGATCTCAGAGATTATGGGTGGTGCACCCAGGGATTGGGGGTTAATCTTGAGACCATGGCTTTGTAGTACAGCAGACCAATTGGAATGCGACATCGTAGAGGAAGAGGAGACCCTTCTTGAGGTTGAATTCGGTGTTTCGTCCCAATGATTCATATGTTCTTGCGTTTGAAGTACCAGTGCCGCCACAACACAACTGCCTCGGACTTTCTTCTGTGTCGAGTATGTATACTAGTACTCCTGTAAACCGGCCAGTTCTCATGAGATTACTGGTAATTCCAATTGAGTCGAAGGGTTCTTTCGCACTATAATTATATCACATACCACACCTCACTGCCTCTTCCAAGTAAGTAACTAGCGTGATAACGACGAGTATGCACTCAGTAGTAAGCCGCCTTAGACGTAAGTTGAGAGACTATTTAGATCCTCGCACTATCATTCAACGGCTGCAACCTTCCGAGGCCTCCCTCTTGCGCGCTGGCCCGAGATACGGACGTTGTCGCCAGCCTTTCCTCTCTCCTTGACCGCTGCCGACTTAACAACTGCATTGACATCACCCTTCGCCACCCTACTCCTCCGGGATCCTGAGCTCGACCCGCACTTGACATTGTCTCGACTACTTGTCGGTGGTTTCATCGCGATCCTGGCAGACCTACGAACATGAGGAGGAATACCGTCTTCTGCAACGATCTTCAGCGATCGCAACTGTCTCACAGGGAGTTCGACGAGTGTGTTTGACCCAGAGGAAGGTGCAAGCGGATCAGATTCCTGCGACTCCTCCACTGTCACTTCATCGCTCGACAGCTCGTCGTCGTGCGACTCAGGTTCCGTATTGTCGCTGCCTTCCTCTGAGTCGGAGGGCGAGGTAGCGGGGAAGCCCTGAGGATACAAGTCGTCCACCTTGTCATATGATGGCCAGCCCCGGCTCGATAGTGCTTTGTTGATTTGGTTCAACAGGTTGCACGGGTCGAAGAGGAACTCGCGGGCCTCTTTGTGGGGTATAAAGCAGGAAGCTTTGCCTCGATTGAGACTAGCGTTGTATTGAAGTACGATTCCACCAACGTCATGAATGAGCGAGTTTAGAGGAGCACAGTTCCAGACGATTGAAGAAAGGCCGGAAGATGATTCCAAGAAGGCATACTTGCTCCTTCCGCCGTATTTGTGGGTCTGGTCGTGCAGAGAGCAGTAATTCTCGACGTACTCATCGAAATCGGGTAGGATGATGCGTCGGGTTTTGGCTTTGTTGTGGGGAAAGTAGTGTAAAGCAGCGTGGACGAGAACCCAGAAGCATGACTCCAAATCGTCGCTGATATCGTGTTTGCCATGAGGATTTCGTAAGAGCTTGATTGACATGCACGACCAGGTACCCTGTTCAATAATTCCATGAGTAGGTGGATAGATCATAGATCGTGAGCAAGAAGACGTACCACGCGACCTGTAGCTGCATTACGAGCTTGGGTGATCTCGGCTTGGTCCCAGTCTCCCAGTACCCCGTGACCCTGCGCAGTTAACATTATGTTGTTAGGACTAATATCACGATGGTGAACCCTGCGGTCAATGTTATGTGCGTCGGTAATACCTGCAGATCAACATTCAGTTGCTCCGTTTATCAAAGAGCATATTTATTTGTGAGCGGCTCACACGACAAGGCATCCCGCATAGCTCTGACTAGTTCTTTGGAACTGGTGACTGACTTCAGCGGATAGAGGAACTCCTGCACAACCCGATAGTGCACTAATGTAGCCTCCCGACTCTTTATATGAGCTGAGGGCATGTACTCCGAGGATATCGTCCGATGCACGATACCGTCAGAAGATCTGACATTCCCAGCAAACAACGTGGAAGGCAAGCAAGAGACATTACTGTCATAGAGACAATCGTAGATGTCAGCTTCAGTGTTTGCTTTACCCAACGGGGGCCAGTAATCTTTAAGAAAGACCCATTTCTTCTTTGAGATGTGGTAGGCGGGATACGCCCTTGTCGATCGACCGAAGTCTGAGGTATCAGCATACAGAGGTCTCTTGATGAGGAGTTTGATATCCGTGCCCTTTTCGTCCTTGATTCGAACCTTGTAGACTGGAAATCGGTCTTGGCGGATTTTGGATTCGTGGAAGTAGTCCAATTCACGAGGACAGTTAGCTTCAAATTTCTCCAACGCGGATTCAAATGTAGCCTCCTCCTCCTCGGCAGCATTCTCTACGCTGCAGTCGTAGCCACGTTGAGCACGATTGAGCTTGCTAAAACGCCACAGGAACTCAGAGAGCAGCTGAGGGTCTTCATCGATACGGAACGAAGATGTGAAGATGCATCCCGATTTATCCCAGCGAAGGAAGCGGGCGTGTTCTCCGCAGAGTTGGACAGAGAACTGGAAGGTTTTGTGTTGGTGTGCAAGTAGGAATGGGATGAATTCGAACACATCGTCGAGTGTATGCCAGGAACAGGCAAGATCCTGACTCTTTGGACATGTTCGCCCCTCTAATGAAAGGAATGGATCGTCCGCAAGAGTTCTGTGCATCGAGATAGGAAGCTCTGCTTTCTGCCAATGGGTTGGTTGGTCGGGTGTCCAGCGGGTACCACATCCTTTGGGATGAAGCATCAGTGTCGGCAGCATGCCCCAGCCATTTTCCGCCTTGCTACCGTGTACAACAGCGATCTCGTAGCCGGGACAGGCCCTGCATGACTTCACAGCTCGTATCTAGTCAAGTAGAATGATTCATCTCAGCAGTAACGAATCAGGACAAAGCCACACTGACCAGGCCGTCTCTAAAGTCTAGGAATCTGTCATATACAAGGTGTTCGAATTGAACGAGGGGAGGAGCCGTTACTTGGCTCACATCCATGAACTTACGCATGAAGTCTCGTGGATGCATTGGTGTTATGCCTTGGCATCCTTGATGACCGTCCTTGGTAGACATGTTCCTGTTGTCTGGAGTAGGGGCAAGCGCCTATGCTTGATGAGCTCGAGCATATATCGGACTATCGCAGTGATTCGTGAAGCTATGGAACGTGTTCGGGACGTGTTCGACTCAACTTCAACGTTTGTTCAAAACGTAACGTCCATTCCGAGGCGTTTGCCGCTCGGCGCTCAAATCCGAGAACGCGTCACATCACGTGGACGATCAGGGACGAGCTGCCACGAGGCTCACAACCGCAAAGAGGCCAGCTTCTGACCGAAAAGGGAAGCGCTTCTTTCGTAGTAGGTTCATGGTCATCAGTGAATGCCCAATGTTGTATTGAAATTTCTATTAAGTTCGATTGTGAGGAAGATGGCAATCAACAGCAGTATGTGGTATGTAGAATGTAGAACTTGATGTGTTCTCATTGTTACCCCAGATCGTCTCTAGGCTCTTTAGACTTTACCCATTCTATCTCCCTATACTCTAAGTTACGTAGCTGGGTCATATCAGTCTCATTCGCTTTCCCACATTGCCCTGCTCTGAAGATCATTTACCGATATATCAATATTCGACTGCTACTGCGATTTTCACCCGTGATAAGCTCAGCTAAAAGCGTCGAAGGTGATGTGGGGTGCCTGGATGTGTCGGAGACTGGAGTGATCTCTCCTCGCCTGCTATCCATAACTAAAACGGTTGTACTCCAATCGAGCGCCATCCTCTTTTGAATTGTGTACTCTACCTGTAGTATAGTGACATCATTACACGCAATATATAGTACCGTATGTTCAGGCAGGAATGCAGATACCAGAAGTTCGTTCGTACCGAACTGCCTTGAATAGACTAGGAAGAGGAAGAGAAGAGGAATATGTGCTGCATCTTCGTACTCAATCATTTGGTTTGGATACATCAGGTGAGGCTTCTAACCACTCGTATATATCGAAAGGGCCCGGGCTTCATACTGATATAAGGGCGGTAATGAGTAGTACGGATGATACCAGTAGATCCACTTGAACTCCTACTGTCGGTGCAGCGGTGCTCCGCATATTCGCTTCGGTTCCGTGTGACATTGCATGGTATACGCACTGACAGAAACACAACTTCGATCGAAGAAGAGTCACAGAAAGCGTGACCGGATTTTCCTGCCAAAAACATGGATATATTCTCGGTTTGCGAATCATGTCATGCAGTCACTGTGACTGGCTGTCAATAATCAGAGAGAATAAAATGACAGACAACGTTACGTGTCTGACTGTTATTCTCAAGAGTCGCATATTGGACCATATGGTTGTCGACAAGTACGTCTCTGCATAAGTCTCTGTTCGGGTGACGGGGGAGATTGACATGAGAAGTAGATTGTATATGGAGTTGTTGCCGCCGTTCTTCTCACAGGGAGCAGTATGCATCACTTCCCACTCCGCTCTGTGGCATAATCGTAGTCAGTGGCCTTCAGACTGAACGGAGCCTATTCATAGTGTAGTAGTACTAAGTAGTGGTCATTTAACGCCGGTGATCAGAGATGATCGACGTTGGGCGCCTATGGCTCATCTCCGTAAAATTTGGGTTACGGCCGTAATTTCCGGACTATTCTCAGGTACTGTATAAAAGTCTCCATCCATTGACTCGATAGGCCAGGATGATATCCCCTTCCCCTTCTGACTCCTCCACAAAACATACACTATGGCGATCCTCACCACTGGCTCCGCACAAAATGGTACTGCCAAACCCATCGAGCTCAAAGTCGCCGGTCTCGATGTAAGTGACACCAGGACGCGAAGAGATCCGCGAAATGGCTGATTTGTGAAATCCCACACAGGCCTCAAAACTCAAGGTCAACTTGAGTCAGACACTGAAGCAAGTGCCTCCTCCCGAGTCACTCGTATTTGGTCAGACCATGACCGACCATATGATGTTTGCCACCTTCGACCCTGTTAATGGCTGGTCTGCGCCGGAGATTAAGCCATATGGTCCTCTCACTCTCGATCCAGCCAGTTCATGCTTCCAGTACTCTACCAATGTCTTTGAGGGCATGAAGGCGTACATTGGACCGGATGGCGAGCCCAGACTTTTCCGGCCCAAGCTGAACATGGCGCGAATGCAGCGCTCCGCCGGTCGTGTTGCGCTTCCTGTGAGTTCTCACCCTTGTCTTCGAAGTTTACCCTCTGTCTGATGGAGAACAATGGTAAACGTAGCCTTTTGATACAGACGAGCTACTGAAGCTTATCAAGAAGCTAGTCGCCATTGAATCGCGATGGATTCCCAAGGTCAAGGGCTACAGTCTCTACATCCGTCCAACCATTATCGGCACCCGACCTTGTAAGTTTTCCATTCCCCGGTTGTCTGTCACGTATGTTGCTGACAGTCTTACGACATGAACCGATAGCCCTCGGAGTAGCAGCCTCAGACCATGCAGTCCTCTACGTCATCTGCAGCCCAGCAGGCCCTTACTTCCGCACAGGCCCCCGTCCCATCTCTCTTCTTGCTGTAGGTGAACACGTGCGTTCATGGCCCGGAGGAACAGGTGGATACAAGCTTGCGCTCAATTACGCACCAACGTTCATGCCCCAGCAAATGGCTGCGAAACTGGGGTACGAACAATGCTTGTGGCTGCTTGGTGAGGATAAGCATATTACAGAAGTTGGAGCCATGAACTTCTTCGTTGTCGTAAAGCGGGATGATGGAGGTTGGTGTACCATCGTGTCTTCATCTGTCGACGCCTATACTCACAGATCGTCCCGCGAACGTAGATCTCGATGTTATCACACCTCCTCTTGACGGAACCATTCTTCCAGGAGTAACCCGTGATTCTACCCTCGCCCTCGCATCCGCCCATCCCACACGGATGATCCTCCCCAACCTTCCCGCCACACTGAAACTGCACGTCCGGGAAGACGTCCTCACAATGCAACAACTCGTTGACTGGTCCGATCAAGGCCGCCTGCTGGAGGCATTCGCTGTGGGGACAGCTGCTGTCGTTGCTGGTATTGGACGCATAGGGTTCGAAGGCAAGGATATTGTCTTGCCAGAGCATGAGGGCGGAAGAGGCCCTGTTGGCAATGCAATTTATGAGAGCATTGTAGAGATCCAAGAAGGGAGGTATGAGTTTGAGGATTGGTCGGAGAAGTGTGAGTAGATGGGGTGATGCGTGAAGTGGAGTGCATTCGGAACTGTGTATTGTGTAAAAAAGGGTTCGTGATGAACCGCTGACTGTAATTTTACCTGTTCTTGGGCCACTATATCAAACCGATGCTCGCAGCTGAAGCTAGGTGGATTAGAACCATGCATTACGCGTAAGTCAAACTAATGTTAAAGTTATAAGTCAATAAGTTCGACATCATGCATTCGTAGTGGAATTGGTGAGGTTCGCAGCAACGTCGCCCATAGTCTCTCCGACCTTGATCTTTTGACCCTCCTTGATAGTGAATATGAAATCCTGCGGTGCCTCGAAGATTAACACTATAGTGCTGCCTAGGCAGAAACCGCCCATCTCTTGGCCTTTCGTTAGAGGCTGGCCGTTCAGGATGGGTGATGCGTTTGAGTAGACTGCCTCGGTGTAAGTTCCAAGAGGATGGTCTCGATGCCGGCCGACATTTGTGCGTAAGGCCTATGTGAGTATATCAGTGTGACCGTATATTGACAGAATTGACAGGTTACCCCTACCTGATCAAAGTTGATACGGATGCTGCCTACATTTGTAGCGCCGACAGGGACCATGCTGAAGAAGCCATATCGCCAACGGCCCAGGAGTGCCACACGCTCGTTCAGCACAAACAAGTTTGGTAGACGCCTGGCCATCCATGGAGAAACCGAGAACAAGTCACCTGCAAGTGCCAGTACCATTTCACTTCAGACAGAAACGGGTTAGAGCAGCAAAATAGACAACATACCGACGAAATGCCTTCTCTTCTCCACAACCCATGCGGTAGGACTGTGGAACCGGTGGTAGTCCCCGGGAGCCAGGTATATCACGGCGAAAAACAACGAATGACCAGGTTTTATATCCGAGGCACTAGCACTCTTTCGTCGTTCCAACGAAGGACGGACGCCCATCTCAGCAGCTACGGACGCATGTCTCGCAACGGTATCGGCAGAATAAGAGGTTTCCGAGGGAACAGATGCGTCGACACGTTCGCCGTATTTCGTTGCTCCTGCGGTGCTGGTAGTAGCGGATTCGATATCGCCTTGGACGTTCTGCGAGGTTGATTGAGGCTGAGGTTTAACTGAGCCTTCATCACCAGAGACTGGGGTAGATGTTCCTGAGTTGGTGGGGGACGCGGGGGTACCTGTACCGAGCAGTTCATGCAAGCTGTACTCGATCCCGTTGATGTCCGCAAAGTGCTTGTCCTCGACCTCGCCAAGATCACGGGTGGGGAATTGAACTTCTTGGCCAGGGGGTGTAGTAGGCGTTTGGACACCTAACAGAGCATCCAGGGAGTAGGTACTGCCTTTCACCTGTTCAACACGGCGACCCGTCACGGTGCCGAAGTGTAGCACACGACCATCGGCGGGACTAACCTACAAAGCTGTCAGGAGGCATATATGGGTAATAGAGACATATACTTACCAGGACAGTGTTGGAAATGGGTCGTACACCGTCCTTTAATTTCCGGTAGAAGAAGTCTCCCAGACTCTTGTAAGACTTGAGGTCCTCTGGGTCTATTTCTTCGAGATTGCACCCGAATATCCATGAGTAGAGACGGAAGCCGAATGGACGGAACCATACAGGAAGCTCCAAGCTGTTAAGGTAGCCCCACACGCGAGAGAGGTTGCGTAGAGGGAGAGCTCCAATCACGTAGACCTATATGTGATGATGAGAAGCCGTGAACATGACAGGTATAACTTGCAGGGGGGAACGACAATGTGCCAGGGATGGGCACAGCAACAATTCACAACGCCACCATGTGCATTCACAATTGTCAAAGCGTGGCATGCTGTGACGTGCAGTATAAGGGGAGCAAGCAACACACCTGCCAGGGGCCCTTTAGCTTGACGACCTCGTTGCCTTCCTCATCCAAATGAACCTCAGGCTCAGCAGAAGCCCTTTTACGATATTGCA
Organism: Lentinus polychrous; assembly: GCA_000787475.1. NCBI lineage: Eukaryota > Fungi > Basidiomycota > Agaricomycetes > Polyporales > Polyporaceae > Lentinus > Lentinus polychrous. The sequence goes on from JSYW01003178.1 coordinate 24,776, forward strand.
ATATTATGAGGAGGAGTGCTCCCGCAGCAAGAGGCAAAGGATACCACTTTGTGGGAGTCTCTGACCAAGCCCTTCCAAGCCGTTCTGACAAGGAGCGGAGACTGAATACCACCCAATGTATAGACAGCAAATCGCAGAACATACTGAGCAGAGGGGTATCCTTCCCGCCGAGATTCCCAGGAGGCGGCGGCGAAGGTGGAGGACTGGTGTATGGTCGATGGTCACTTCTTCGTTGCAGACGTTGCTGGAGGTCTCGGCAAATTATTCGGCTAGATAGTAAATGAGAGCTGCCGCGTGAATGTGATAGTGCCTGCGGGCTTTGCTTCGTTACGAGTATTCTTGTCGGAAGCATGGTGAACGACTCATTTGACCACGAGCTCGTCGCTGTGTGTGTCGGTGAGAGCCCAAGTCAAGCGTTGTGGCAAAAGTCCCCAAAAGAGTGAAGTGGTGCCGGTGCCGACGCGCTGCATCATTTGCATAGGAACGCGCTCACGTGCGCTCAGGCTCTCAATCTCCGCGATGAGTCTGATGTTCGCGATAGATAGATTCCGAATACAACTCAATGACAGATCCAGCAGAGTCACTATGCCAACTTCAGCACCAAGTATACAGGCACGCATTCCTGGAAGCACCGACACAACGCGGATTATACCTGGCCGGTACGTGTTATAATCACCGACGAAATGACCAAACTTCTCTTCATTACAGAACGTTTTTCGACGGCCGACGCGGTGAGCACAGATTAGGAATGTCATTTTCCAATTGCACCTAATGTGTGACTCTGACTCGCGCGAATTTCTCGTCGCGTCCAGGCTCTATATTCACACAGAAATAAGTGGTGTACGACAGTAGATGTGTTTTTTTGACTGTGTTGATGATCATCATAGAGTCACTTGTCCAAAGAAGTAACTTACGTTCGATGCAGAAGACGGGATGAATGCCCGTCCATGAGACGATGAGGAGCAGCGTATGTGTTGTTGTAAACGCGGAGGGGCGAGCGAGCAGGTATAAAAGACGGGTGAAAAAGAGGTGTTCGATACTCAGCTTGACACATAGCTTCAGCGAGAACAACAGCTTCATCTTCTTTCGACCTTCACCATGTTCGCTCGTGCAGCTCTCGTCTTTGCCGCAGTCCTGGCAGCTGGTACGTTGTGATGAACAAGGGTGTGATTCTGCTAGATCTAATATGTGGCATATATTCAGTCTACGCACAGACCCTTCCGGACAACTGTGCTCGCACTTACGTCGTTCAACCGGGCGACTTCTGCGACGGCATTTCCGCTGCACAGAACGCATCCACCTTCCAACTCGCTAACGTGAACAAGGGAATCATCGACCCTGCTTGCGACAACCTGTTTCCGGGTGAGACCCTCTGCTTGGGCATCACCGGACAGGACTACAATGTCACCACCGTCGTTGCCGAGGGCAGTTCCTGCGTGGACATTGCCAATGCTGCTGGAACGTCTTTGAACACGTTGCTCGCCAACAATCCCAACGTGGACCAGAACTGCGCAAACATCTATCCCGGGGAGGTTAGTGACTCTGTAGAAGCATAACAAGAATGCACTGACGCATAATTAACCTAGGTCTTGTGTACCGCCAAACAGGTGATTGTCGGAACAGCACAGGCTTGAGTGAATGATGTTACCGTGGAATTGAGATGGATTCTCATCTCAGTCGATTGCTTGGGGAATAGTCTGTTCGTGATCTGGGTTGTAGCATGTGTACGATGAAGGGGTATCTCGACAACGCGTGATTGTATTAAACGAGTGAAAACAATATGGTTACACAATATATGAGTACAACACGACACCTCAATGCCCCAGAAGAACAGATGCTACATAAGCGAGTGAATTGTTAGGCATACTAGAAAACGAGCTGTCAGCACTGGAATAGATGACGCCGACCATGAGAAGTACTCACCCTCGTAAAAGTTCCCATAGTCATGAACGTTTCTTTCTTCTTTACACCATCTTTAGGCGCATACAAGCTCTTGACAGCAGCACTCATATTCGCCTTGCGCTTCGCCTCCTCCTCTGCCAATGTGCTCACTACTTTACTCGCAGACGAGACATTGGGATTGATACTAGGAGCGGGCGATGCATGCTTCTTCTTCGATGGCGGTTCACCATCTGCAGTAGCACCGTTCTTCCGTTTCTTCCCCTTCCCCTTCGTAGGCTCGGCTGCTCGCCGTCGCTCCATTGCTAACCGCATCTTCGCCTCTTCTTCCGGGGGAGGATTCAACAGTATGATGTCCTGCTCTTTGTCATACTTCGTCCCACATTGGGGGCAAAGGTCCAGATTCTTCACTGAGTCCTCACCATTGCCACCCTCGCCCTCCTTTTGCTTTCCCTTGACTTCCTCGTCCAGCTTACCAACATCTTCACGTGGTGGTGGTGTCCGTGAGACGGCTTTGAATCCTGCTTGCGAGAAGACGCAGCCGCATGTCCATAGGTAGACGAACGGTTGGGAGCCGTTCATCTCTTTGAAGTTCAGTGGGCATACGAAGGGTGCGATGCCTGCCGAAGGATCCGGTTTGACAGAGTTTGGTGTCAGTTTCAGTGTTTTCACGTCCTATAGAATGTTGAAAGTCTCAGCATGCCATATACGCAACGTGCGATAAGCTAGGCGTACCTTCAGCGATCGTATATGCCCACAAATCTCGTCTCCGTCGCCATAGGCCGATCGGTCTAACAGATACTCCAACAATGCATCTTTGTTATATAGCTTCCCCAGTGCGCAAGAGACGATTGGTTCCCGGAGCTCTTTCTTGGAAAGAGCACAGAAGAACCATCTTGCGCGGGTCTGGTTGGCTCTGTCGGCCTGTTCAGCCTGAGCAATGAATGAGTAAGCGCCAATCGGGGAGGTGCGAGTGAGATTGTACGTACCTTTGGCTTGCTACGGACAAGGTCTCTGCGGTCGGGGATACTGCCACCATCATTACCCATGTTGTATCTGGACGAGAGTGTCGATGGAAGAAGTGCAAGAGGGCGATTGAGGTGGGTGTTCGGTGCAGAGAAGTGCTCACTGCTCGCTCCTTTGAGCGGCTGTTGCGCCAATCAATCCGCTTTGGTCCATTGTGAGACCGGTTCGATTCGCGTAAGCTCAAGGGTCGTGGGATAGTGAAATCGTGGGATAAGGCAATTCACATTTCACGCTTTTTCAAGCAGTTCATGCATGCATTGCATCCAAATGAGATCATTCAGTATATTAGCACTACACTACGATCTACGAGCATGTTTGCATGCGAACACTCGGCCTCCAGGGCGCTGTTTCGGTGTACAAATCACCAGTGCTCATGCAACGACATAACCGCTCTTACCGGGAACAAACTCTATACTATGCGGGCCCATTGACCCCAAACATACTCTGCAGGTCGCCTGCAAGGGCTGCTGGCCGCCCAGATACAGCAACATGTCCTCCGATGTCGTGTTCAACATCGAAGACGACCTTTCCTACCAATCGGGACCAACTACTACGGGAAGATGAATTCGGCATCGACCAGGCTAGAGAGGAGAATTGTAAAAATTCATTGTCACATCTTCCGTCTGCGCACTCTGCGGTGTACAGTGTCATAGTACGGGACATAGACAATACTCACTCACCATCACCAGCTCGATGTTCTGAATATCTGACATGTTCAGTCGTCAAAACTATCCGCGTCTCATTACGTTCTGGCTCTATGAATTGAGTGGTAGCACGTATACGAGGTCCAATGAGTTCGAAGAGGGTGTTTTCCAGGGTCAAAGTTTATACGCAGTCCACTTTCGCATTTGCGGGCAAACATGGCACTATCCCGCATAACCTTTTGCCTGTGACTTTTCTATCCTGGAACTATGAGGGATGACAATTCAGGAAGAGAACACGGGGAGTAAGAGGGGGGTTGGAAGGCGAGATACGTCATCGTGATCATTTATCGAACGAACTTGAAGCACCAAATGATAATAAATGGCGGCCCTATTGAATCGGAAGCGAGACTGAAACATTCATTGAGTATGTATACGCCAATGAGTTTTGCACAACGGTCGATCCGCTAAGAGCGATCCAGTGTGGCCCGACAGGAGCGGGGTCCGGGAGGTAATCTGCGGGCTTCTGTGGACCAAGGCATTGAACAGCACGGACAATGTGGAGAAATTATTGGTCAGCAAATGACAAAGGAAATTAACATGAGTCGTCCTGAGATTGAGGGGAGAAGAGGTAGGAAGAGGTGAGCTACGCCCTTCACCGGTCTCACCATGGCGAGAGAGCGACATTGCTGTAAGTACATACCTGACTGATGAAGTTCTGAGTGAGAGTGTCCGATACGGGGGCGAGCATTACTGTAATATAGATGTTGAGCGCTGACTCAGAGTATGGCCAGATCAATCGCGTACCTCGAACAAGGCTTAGGAGGACACAACACTAGGTGCACTGTGAGCAGTCGTTCGATATTCAAAAGATATGTACTACACCGTACCCAGGAAAGTGAGCTAAACGTACCAAACATCTGAACGCGACGTCGACGCGTAGAAACGAGCCTCAACTTGGTG
>JSYW01003186.1:0-21169 GCA_000787475.1 Lentinus polychrous
GTCGGATTTTATGGGGTGCGAATTCAAAAAAGGCTTCACGTTATTATCATTATAGACGGCGCCATTTGCATTTTTGTAGCTCGGATAGGATGGGATAGGATAGGATAGGATAGGATCATCAAGGTGTTATTTAGGGTGTTATTTAGGGTGTTATTTAGGGTATTATTTAGGGTGTTATTTAGGGTGGCGTGATACTAATTGCAATTGACGAAACGAAACGAAACGAAACGAAAAATGGACTGGTCTCACTCCGTTGCGCGTTGTACATAGTACTACACAGTTACTCTGTAAGCGTACGTACGTACTTACGTTCTGATCGAGAGAGCCTATAGCTATCAGTAGAGGCGGAGACACTCGGAAAGACTAAGGTCATTCCTGAGAGAGAGAGAAAAAAAAAATCGGAATCGATGGGTGACCGGTGACCTGTTGGGTGACCTCAACAACGACTTGAACGCACATGGAGGAGTCTGGACACACCGGATTTTATCGGCCCGTTCTCGTTATTCTGCTTCAACAGATGTGTGGAATAAGTAATAGTAATATTCGAAAAACTCTCCCCGTACGCGTCTCGTCACCTCGTGGACATGTGACACTGTACTTACTTACTCAAATCAAACTTCTTGTGGGGAAGAAGTTCCTGTAAATCCCGCCGGCGACGAACGAACGAAGGAACCGAAGGAACCGCGCCCCGTGCGCGTGGTAAGTATTTGATATATAAATGAATTATACAGTCCTGAGTCACGTACGACGTCGACGCGTGGTTTTCTTTTTCAGTGCACGCGAGCCGGTCTTGAAAGCTTCAAGCTTGGGCTTTTTTTTTGTAGAAATCGATAACGAAAAGGTAAGAGCGTCCTGCAAAGTTGGGTGTAAGTCGTATGTACATCTGCGATACTCCTCCAGTGACCACATGTTCAATCATCGAGATTGCAGTTGGTTAGACCTAGACCGGGATCCGGAAATACGGGAGCAACGGAAGATGCCTGCAAGATCATAATAATCGCATGATGGTGGTGCCGGTGCTGGTTGGCGGTGGTGCTGGACCGTGGAGTCGGAGTCGTGGACCCCATCACCGTGGTGGAGATTCGCGGGAGGACCACTTGACCAAACCTTGGCTGCTTGGCACCAACAACCGGTGGTCGGTCGAACGCAAAAGTCGAGTTGAGTTTTCCGTCAAATTCAAAAGGCTACAACCACCGCGCTGCGCTGATGGACGTCATAAGCCCGCGTTCCCTTCTTTGAGTTCGGGATCTGAGAACGCAGTGCGAGCTTAAAAACAAAACACTCGGGAACTGAGAACCCACTGCTGCCCAGTGAGTGCGGTGTTTTCCCACTTCTCATACCCTTTCACAGTAGAACTGGTGGTGATTTGTGAGAAACCTCGCGAACTCACTTGAGCAGGGAGGCCCGGGGCCCCTGAGATTCAGAGTCTGATTCTTCTACTGAAGGGACAATGAAGAACCACGACCCGACTGACCGTCAGAAAAGCCACCCAGGTTCCACCATTCTAGAGAACGAATACCTCGCCGTTCAGGCTCTTCGGGACGCACCACCGAACCTGTTTCCGTTTCTGACTGCGCGGATGCTCGGACCGAAGTTTCAAACACTGGGATACTTGTTCTACCCAATACGTTCTGCTCCGCCGCGGCATTCGTCATGCATGCCTACATATGCCATGATGCCTTGATGATGAGATGAACATGAAGAGGGTTCCTATAGCTAAGAACTCTCAGTTAGACAAGGTCGGGTGTGCCATGCGTTATGGTATGGCTCGCATAACGTTATACGTACAGCTGTAATGCAGTCTATACTGGTATTGTATGCTTTTGCCCGGAGCAATTTGTCCCCTCAAACTTGAGGAAGGCGTATGAACCCCCAGTTTCGAACGACTCCTCGAGTATATGAACTGCCAAGTTGCCAAGCTCGCAAGGCAAGGTTCAAGAAGACGCGAACGACGAATCGGACACTGGCATGCCACGATTTGAGATGAGATGGACCTGTAGTCAGATGCTACGTTAAAGAACGGACGGTGTTACGCTTTCCATACCGTGTAGATGATTCGTTCCCTCAAAGAGAGGGATGGCTCGAATTCGGTACTGCTGACTCGAGGACTTGGCTAGTTTTCGACAAACCTCCGACGACGACTTTGGACGTGTGAGACGCACATGCTCGATCCGATGACGAGTCCGAGTGCATGCTGCCCTGCCCTGCATGCTAACCACGGACGTCGGAAGCGGAGCCACCATTTTGACGCTCTTTGGTTGTCGCCAAGTCGCAAAAAACCGACTGCGCAATGGTGTACCCAGTCGAGTTGAGCGATATCATTTATGGGGTGATCCACAATCTGCGAAAGGGATTCGGATCCGGGCAAAAAGCAACAAACGTGGATTGAGGCAGGAGTGAGCCGTAAGGGATTGAGTTTGCAGCCATGGCCATCAGTGGGGGTTCCAAAACTTGGAACCCTCAGGGAATTCGAACGTACCATGTTAATCAAGCTAGCGCACGGGAAGGTTGTAATGCCCAGTCGGCGGTGGACCTCGAGGCACATGCCCTGATTCGACCACGGCGTCGTAGATCCTAAAGGCTGAGCTTGCCCCAAGTATCAAGCATGAGGCTATTGACTCTTATGAGACGCCTTGAAAGCGTTCTTAGTTTGAAGTCTGAAGGTAGCAATCCCGTCCTGAGCGGCTGGGGTGTGAGTATGTATTTTGCTGCCCATGATATCCAAAGGGTCCGTTGGGTTGCCTGAAGCTTCTTCGTAACTTGCCGGTCGGTCTAATTGTGACAGTTTGCCACATGTCGGAGCCGGGGAGACGTGTTTTGCGGTCATGTGCGTTGTACCCGTCTGTGAAAGGGAGGTCGACGCCGTGAATGCATTGCTGAGTTCCCTGAAGGCGGGTATTTGCTGTTACAGCGATGGCGAGATCCCAGCCTAGCGGCCTCAAACGAGCAGGGAAGAGAGGTATACAATTCTGGTGTATATGAACCAAGGGTCAGACGTCTGTATGCGGTTCGTATGCCATACGAGTTCACGTACCGGCAGTATAAGCAGACTAACTGAATAGTTCAGCGGATTCATGCGGACAGTCGAAACCGAAGCGCCGCGACGGTTTCAGTTGGGTATGAAGACGCAACTCACCGAGCATTCATTCAAAGTGTGTAGGACGCTTTGAGAACAACGTACCTGACAAATGAGGAGTATTTGGGACGGTTATACATTCACCTGTCGGTGATCCTACAAGGTTTAGCGACAATTGATGACCGACAAGCTGGGAAGAACAGTATCGTATCGCTCGCTCAACCGTCAGTTATCGCAGAAGCAGTCGGCAGAACAGGCAAGCTCAAGCAAGTTGACGCTACTGCTGTCAACCATGCATTGTACTTCCGCTCTATACCATTGGCAAGATCCAGGCTTCAGCTACCTGCGAAAAGCCGAGCAAGCGGCAGATGAAGACGACCTGCTGACAGCTGGATATTCAGTGTTGGGTTCATGAGCGAGCCGCCAGGTTGGGAAGAGGGGCCCTGCCTTCCTTATCTTCTCTCGTGTAACATTCCTGCAACGGCCTACCGGCTCGATAGTAGCTTCATGAGAGACCGGTCAATTTCGACTGTAAGGTACCACTCACGGTGAACCATTGGGGAAAGATGGCCAAGGGTACCCGTCTCCGCTTTCATTGGGATAAGAATGTACTGCCCGGGAGTAGTAGGCGTTGAGAATGAGTGCTCGCCGATAGTGATTCGTCCACGTCCACGACATAGACGATGTGGATTTCGACGCCGCGGATCTAGTTCATTTCAATAGGTTGAATGACGGCAGGTCAGATTGACGTACAAAAGGTCTCAGCATGGCCAAATTTCGGGTCACAAGATCGTTGGGCTCTGTGGCGGATCCGTATAGACAGATGAAGATTGCTTTTGCCCGCCATTGTGAAGCTGAATGCCTCCTCCCGTTGTCTAATAGTTCGACCGCACTCACTGGCTTACAGATTCGGTATATCAGTATTCTCCCATCGGACCCATTGTGCTAGATAAACAGCTGACCCTGCGAGCTAAGGTGTGGGGGACTCCATATGTCACCTCATTTGTCATGTCGTCCGAGTCTGTCAGACGGCAGTAGCAATCTGATAGTATGTCACAGCGTGCAACCCATCCCTTTAGCTTTTCGGTCAACACGCATGATGACTCATTGCGGCAATATCAATCCTTTTACCAAGGTGATGGCATACCTGTCAAGTTCTTTCGCAAGGATTGAACATGCTGAGATACGCGAGTATCGGCTAGTAGGTGACCGTTCATTCACTTTGATCAGATAGGTGAATAGGACCATAGGGACTTGCAGAGCCGAGTTCATAAAGTAAGAACGCACCAGGAACTGCATCGACAATAAACATTAATAAACTGTGGGATTCCGTGAGGATCCTCTCTGGTGCTGTTTCTCAAAAGCAGATGCGGTTCTCTTCGTCCGGGTCTTGGCGCTTGGCCAACTTAACTGGTGTGAGCCACAGGAAGTGTATCGTCAGCATACGGAGAAATCTCTATAGCAGGTCGTTACACTTACTATGGTCAATCACGCGATTTCCGGAAGCATGTCAGTGGGCGCACTGCTCTTTAACAGGCTCGGGATGCCGACCGCTGCGATATGAGTGACATCCCTCGACTCAACCACCCTGGTTAACACGAGCCTGGAAAACAATGGTGTCCGATAGTATAGTCCTCCGATAGAAAATAGAAAACGTCGAGGTGTCAAGGCATAGTACCACGTACGGTCATCATTGTAGGTGTCCGAGTCTGGAATAGCGTCCAACAACTACAACACAGTGACTGGCGCTTTACGATGATCTTCAGAACACCGGTGTTCTCGGTCCGTGGCCCGAGCGACACGATTCGAGTTTCATTTCGCCAGCTTCTGCCAACTTTTCCGATCGATACTTCGCGCTATCACAACTCGAATTCAACCTGTTTGTCTTAGGACTCTGAAGATCACAAGACCCCAATACGTATCCTTCATCCTTTTGCTCCTCGCAAAAGGCATCTTCCGAGTCGTCCGAGGAGGTAATATATGGACAATACCAATGTTCACCGATTCTCAGCTTTGTGTGGAATCTCCTTGCGACCATTCAATGAATCGCCGGTTGGTCGGTTTGTTCACGATCAAGTTTGTCATAATACAAGTTACTAGATTTTGATCTCGGGTGTCGAAACAGAGGATGAACTTGGGATGCGTCGCGTAAAGTGGTCTATTTTGCGCGAAGATTTCGTTCTGACAAATGGTGGTATAGCAGAGGATCATGCGAATATCCGCGTCTGAATGTCCCAACGCTGACCGCAATGCCGCAAAAAATACCGTCTGCGGCATCGGGACATCCTATAGTGCGTCGGACAGTCTGAATGCCAAAGTGGTCACAGGGATAAACTTGATAGTGTTTTCCGAGCCGGGGACACGAAAGCAAGCAATGATACCATCCCACCGAGGTGAGTTTACGATATCCCGACTATTGTGGTATACCTTCGCCCGAGCATGGATACATGCATGAAGCAATTCGGACATTCTCTCCTCTATAAATGACATGGCATGGTGAGGGGATAGTAGCATCACTTACCCTTTTCAAACTGTATCCGAGTCCCCTGCCATTAGCAACAATGTGACGAGGAATCCTGTTGATATGTCCGCTCCAAAAGTCTGGTTGAGTATATGCACTTTCTCGCAGCCCGTACCATTACCCATTGCTAAACTCAACTACTCCTTAGTTACTGGTGCTTCATCCGGCTTTGTAAGGCAGATGACAGAGCTCGCACTGAGTCGAGGTGATATTGTCGTCGCTAAGGCACGTAACCTCCCGGGATAAAGTGCTAATCGTCAAACTCGACGTCAGCAAGCCGAATGAAATCATAGCGGCGTTCGCAAAAGCACAGGAGAAGTTTGGAAGGCTCGGTGTCATGTTGAACAATGCCGGCTACACAATTGTGGGCGAGGCAGAGGGCACTCCCGATGACATGGCCCGGGCGATGTTCGAGATGAATTTCTGGGGTAATGCCAACATTAGCAAAGAGGCCGTTCGCTTCTTCAGAGAAGTGAACAAGCCTGGAGCTGGTGGGAAGCTCATTGTTATAGGCTCAATGAGTGGTCTCAAGTGTTTTCCCATCCACAGTTATTATTGCGCCTTCAGGCATGGCGAGTCTGAAATCATCTACTCACAATGCCCACAAGACCGCTAGTGAGATTTTAATGGCAGCTCTGGAAGGCTTCACCAAGAGTCTCGCAAAAGAAATATTGCCCTCTTGGAACATTCAGGCCAGTATGATTTAAGTTGGTGACTATCCATGGTTTATATAAACCTGATAATTGACAGATCTGCATTGTAGAACTCGCGCGGATTGCAGAAACTTTCGAGTCATGGTCAAAGGATATCGCTTGGGTGGGGGCATATGAAGGGTAAACGAACGCCGTATCGCTCAAATAGTACATACGTTGATTGTACGTTATAACACAAGAAACGACTGCCATCAAGATTTGTGTACAGCTACAAATTGGCACTAGCTTCAGACGTCTGCTGTCTCCAACGCGGACTACTACAGTTACCAAAATTGTCACTCCAGATTCTATTATCTCAGCGGCGGTACCGTTTCAAGCCTATCGGCGCTTACTGTTAGAGTACCGCATTCGCTCTTGTACCGTTCGTGGCCACCCGATACTGCAAAGTACACCGTCCTCTTTCTCCCATGTTCCCTCTGAGACTTGTCTTCTGCAATGTATTGTTGGAACCGGGACACCGCAGAACTGACGTTGGCAGTCAAAAAGGCCGTAATTAGAGGATTCTAGCGCTCACACACAAGTCATCGTATGACATGACATGCCGACATGCGACGGAATAAACGAAGCTCCCAAGTTCCCCAACGGCTATATAATGGGGCCATATAGTCTGACTCAGAGGTTGACATCTACGTCCAACCATGTCTCTGACCCCTGTGACGCGACAACTTGTCCGACGCCAGTATGCACGGTCTACAATTGTGAAGCAATTTGTGCGAAGCCGTGCGACGGAGGCGGATACTGTATCGTCCTCACGCTCTATAAATGATGTGCCGGTGCCAGAACTCAGCAAATCTGCGAAAGCTGGCACTTTGGGACCTAGAGGTGAGTCTTAACGGATTGATTTAATACTTATGCTACGCCGAAATCTTCAAGTCACTACGCAACGCTTCGTCGTCGCGTAGTTACGGTGCAAGGATCATAGATATTGAGACAGGACCACCTGGGTCCTGTTTTAAATCGTTCCCACTGGCCTAATTAAGCCGCAAAACAGGCAGGGGGCGCTATGTTCATCTGCCAATCGTATGGTGGACGTTCGTTATAATCTAACGACCAGGCCCATGAAGCACCGATTTACCCTGCCTCTCCGTCGGAGCTTTGGTTTCCGTCGCGACACTCGTGAAATCCCGGGGGAGGTGCTCAACGACATATAAGATCACTGCTTTACCATGTTATGATAATTGCCGCACTTCTTTCCTGTGCCAACCAGTTGTATCTAACCCTTTCATTATTGCCATGACTATAGTATTGACGCCCTACTGGAGTAATGGCGTTCAGAAACTCAAAGTCGCTCCCGGTCGTAAGTTCATCGTTACCCATATCGAATTATCTCGATGACTCAAATCATCGTTAGCTCCGCCAAAGCCCGCGCATGGCCTGACGCCGCCTGCTCTAGACGATGAAATTCACAAACTGCGCTGTGTGGCTCAACTGCGGTCAAAGGACAAGAGCATCGAGAAATATATCTACCTTACTCAGCTCAAGGATGCCGACCATAGAATGTTCTACAAACTGTGTCTTGAGAACATGTCTGTAAGTAGACGAACATTTAATGCCTCAACGAGAGGATACTAAGCTGAATGCAGGAAATTACGCCTCTGATATACACGCCTACTGTCGGTGACGCCTGCTTGCAGTTCTCCCATAACTATCGACGTCCCGAAGGCCTCGTATGTCTCTCCCTTCATCCTTACCTCGTTTCTTTACCTAGTCGTACTACAGTTCATCTCTCTAAAAGACAAGGGCAAAATTGGACAAGTGCTACGAAACTGGCCTCGAATCAGCGATGCTCGTATTGCAGTCGTGACCGATGGTAGATATGCTCATGCTTGAACCACGGCGGCACATTGATTGACGATGTTATAGGTTCTCGTATTCTTGGTCTTGGCGATCTGGGCGTGAACGGTATGCCTATCTCCATTGGCAAGTTGTCGCTCTATGTTGCCGGTGCTGGGTAAGAATCACCACTATTCTGTTCATTTGCATTCTGACTGTGTGACAGTATCCGCCCGGAGTCTACGGTACCGATTTGTCTCGATCTCGGGACGAACAATGAACAGTTCCTGCAAGATCCTCTCTATCTCGGTCTTCGTCAGCGTCGCGTCTCAATGGAAGTGATGAACGAGTTCATGGAGGAGTTCATGTACGAAATGTCGCGTGTCTTTCCGGATTTGCTCGTCCAGTTTGAAGACTTCGCTACAGACAAGGCATGTGTGTCTTTGAGTTGTTCTGTATCAGTGCTTACCTACCCGTCTTTTTTTCGTAGGCCTTCGCATACCTGGACGCCTTCCGGAACCGTTATCCGGTCTTCAATGACGACATTCAGGGAACCGGCGCAGTGGTGCTATCCGGCTTCCTGAACGCTGCAAAGCTATCTTCCGCTGCTTCGGGGAGGCCGCTCACTGACCACAAGATCCTATTCTTGGGCGCAGGCTCCGCCGGTGTTGGCGTTGCCCAACAGCTCATGAGCTTCTTCATGCTGCAAGGTCTCTCTGAGGAGGAAGCGAGGGAGCGTATCTTTTTAGTCGATTCGCAAGGTTTGATCTATGACGAACGTGGGCCTATGGCTGAACACAAGAAATGTGAGTAACCTAGACGTTGTGTGATGTACATACTAACACGCTCTGCCATCGTCAGTTTTTTCTCGTCGTGACTATCGTGGTCCACCAATGACGAACTTGGTGGAAATCATTGAACATGTTCAACCCACTGCTCTACTCGGTCTCTCGACCATCAAGGTAATAAGTCGTAACTCCATCATCCTCATGAGGGTGTCTGACATGCAGTTGTGTCCACAGGGGGCTTTCAATCAAGAAGTTATCCAAACCATGTCCGCACTGAACCCGCGACCTATTATCTTCCCCCTGTCCAATCCTGTCCGTCTCTCTGAATGCGAGTTCCACGAAGCGGTCCAATGGTCCAATGGCAGAGTTATATTTGCTTCAGGCTCCCCGTTCCCAGAACAGGCATACAACGGCCGAACTCTGTATCCTGGCCAGGGCAACAACATGTACATCTTCCCTGGTACGTCACCCAACTGTATTATACGGACTGTCGATACGATACTAACTTCCATGTAATAGGTTTGGGCTTGGGTGCAATTTTGTCCCGTGCTTCCTCTGTCACTGACGGAATGGTCGAGGCCGCTTCCCTGGGTCTCGCAGACTCCCTAACACCAGAGGAACGTTCTCTTGATCTTGTCTACCCTCGCATTGAACGTATTCGGGAGATCAGCGCTGAGATTGCCTCCAAGGTTATCCGCTCAGCACAAAAAGATGTTTGTTCTTCCCATAACTTACTGTAGTGGCTGGGCTGACATTCCAATCATAGGGAGTTGACCGATCAACTGATCTGCGTAATATGGATGATGTTGCCCTCCTCGAGTTTGTGAAGAGCAGGATGTGGGTCCCCTGATTGTGCTATTTCCCTTCCCCTTAGAGACAGCTATCGTTATTCGTTTGGATTGTACTATGATACGTATAGATGGCCTGGCCTGGCATATTGCTTATAATCACCTCGATTTGCATCTCGAAGACGACACTGCAGGAGGCTTCGATTGAAGAACTACTGGACACAGCGTGATTAGTTTGTATAACCTAGAACGAGATACAGATTCAAGTTAGATATTGAAAGCGGACAAGGACGGAAAATGGCGACGAATCCTGTTCGTACAACGCAACGACATAATGAATATCGATAATGATAGCTAGAAGGCTGTACCGCTCTTAGGCGGTAACGGAGGATGGGGTGAAAGGTCCTGCTGAGTTCCAGACATGGGGCTCCTAGGTAAATCGCGATTGCGATCAACAATGGGGAAGAGAACAGGAAAGGAATAGTGACGGTCGAATTCATCGAAAGTTCGGATGACAGGTGCCCTCGGAGAATAGCTTTCCACATCCTCGCGGTCGTTCTCACGACGTGGAGGGATGCTAGTGAGCTTTTCTTTGGGGTCCATGGTGCTGGGAGCACTGGGATTCGTAGGATTGTTCCGCATGATGGAGTCTGAGCTCGTAAACATAGTTTCTATTCAAGTGAAATGTGAGCGAAACGCGGCAAGGCAGAAGTACAGATACCACTGACGTCGAGATAACCACTCCTTGAGAGGGGAGTTATTCGAGCGAAAAGCTCGTTTCTTCCGCTTCCGAATATTGAGCCAGACGAAAGCAAGAGCAAGGAGAAGCAGTAACATCATACTTCCGAGGATGCTGCCGACAATGATCGCGGCCTTCTTGGACCAAATCTCTCGCCTAGGAGCAGAGCTAACGGCGGCGGCTATGGGGGCAGTAGTGTTCCCGCATAGGAACAGGTAATCAAGAGTGAAGGGGCTTCCATCGCTCGTAACATTGATGGTAAGCTGGTGTTGCCCCGGAGTGAGCTGTGGAGACTGGAAGAATTGTTGGTTCGGGATGTCGCGATTAGCGACAGGAAGAGAGAGTTCGACAGAGTAGTCGTTATCAATGGTGTAATTGGCAATGGCAGGAGGGAATGAATCGTTGCTGGGATGCACGATGCCAACAACGACCACTGTAGTGCCTAACACGACACTATGTTAGTGAATAACCCAGCGAGATATGTGTGTACGCACTTTCAAACACTATGGACGCCGAAGAACCTGCGCTGGTCGTCGTGTGTGTAGTGGTCGTGAAACCGAATGGATCCTTCGCCTCCAGAGTCCAGAGGCCTGTATATTGGATTCTTCCGTCGTTCTCATTGACGAACTGGCAACCGCGGCCAGGAGGGGGAGGGATCTTATTTGGTGAGCCGGGAGGACCAGAATTATCGGTACTGTTGTTTTGTTGGTTATTACTACCGTCATCAGCACTATTATTGTTATCATTATTCGAGTTGTTTCCTCCGTTCTGTCCGTTACCGTCACCGTTTCCGGGACTGTTACCTCCATTGGAACTATTGTTGTTATTGCCTCGACCATTATCGTTGGACGATCTGTCCCCTCCGTTGCTGCCATTCTTCCTGTCATTATCATCGTCGTCCGAATGATCAGAGTCGTTCGAGTCCAAAACCTGTTTCTGTCTGGCTGTATCGTTGAAGTGACTGTGCAGGAGTTGGAAATCGGGCACGTCTGAGGAGTCCCGCTTGACTGTGATACGCTTATGAGATATCATGGAGAAACACATTCAGAGAGCATACGCACTACGAAGTCTTTTCTGCATCCTTCTGTGCGATACCATTGTGGGGGAGGCTGAGGTAGACTCAGATAGGTTGGATGCGTAAGAACACGACCTGCCTGAGAACGCTCGTCAGTACTTATGGTGTGCTCCCAGTACCAGCCTGTTTCACCTACGTTCAGCAACCGGTGCCCAATGCGCTCAACGCGATGGAAGGGGGAAGTAGACTTGGAAAGCTGATGGACGACCCAATCTCATCCTTATAACAACCGGTGGGTGGTTTCTACAAACCGAACGTTTGGGTTGCTTTTCAGGTCGGCGAATTTCGTCCGCCCCGACAACCAGGGCAAACGGCTCGTCATATCATTCTGCACATTGAATGAATCGTTGAGCATCGTGCCAGTGGGTAATTGCAAGTCAATGAGACTACGGAGAAGATTCTATTCGACGGAGTTTGTTAGTAGGATAGCAACACCCATTCGACGTAGAAAAGCCTTGCTGTCATATGGATGGTGATCCAGTCTAATGCCCCCGACTCTCATACTCGGATGACAGTCCTTGCCAAGTCCTTGCGAGAGTAGGTTGTAGGTACCTCAAGGTGACCGGCATCTCGGCATCTCACCTTCACCTCATCGCACGCTTGATCTGGATTCTGTCTGATGCTCTCTCCTACATACTTACATCATTGTCTACGGAACACTTGCACTGATTATCTGCTTGCACACTGGCTTTCTAGTCTTGCAATTTTGCATCATCTTGGCCCACCTCCTGTCTATTGACCCCGCCGCCGCCGCCGCCTTCGTCGCAGCAGAAAGGCGGCCTGTCGACGTTCCGCGAAAGCTCGTTTATGAAGAGGGAGAGTAGGACGAGGCTCTATCGTTGACTGGGGGCGTACCAACTCTCATATGTTCTGGGACGTATGAATCCCGAATAGACCTACTGACACCAAAGCAATGTCGCCCCCAAGATCGACATTGACGTTAGATTAGGAGGACCCGCACATTAGAGATACACACAACCGTCCTGCTCCCGATCTCCTGATCCCTCTGCTCGCTCGTGAACTTCAAGCTTCACAGCCCTGAGTGCCCTCCCAGTGCTCCAAATAGCGCAAGCCACCATTCGCGTCCTAAACGGTCATTTACCAGCCTGGGCCTTTTGTCTTTCTCTCGCTCGTTGTCCCATCCGCTCTTACCCCTTTCCATGGCCCTTCCATCACCCTCGTCTATCTATCTGCTCGTTCTCGATGCCGCCGCGGAGGACTGTCTAGACTCATGTAGTTCTTTGAATTCTTCTCCGACATGTAAACCTCTGGCATCTATCTCTAAGGCCGGCCCTTGTACGGTATCCAAGTCTTGCTTGTTCTCGGATCAATCATTTCATTTTGATTTCATTCTATTTAGTACTTTACGCTCTGCAATGAATGCCTTGAGCGCAACTTTGCTTGCAATGAAGTGAAGTTTTGATACCAAAATATAGCTCGACCCGGGCACTTGTTGCTCCGGTGCAAGTCGTACTTCTTTCGCCCCACCAAGTCCATGTCTACTTGACACTCAAACAATGAACAAGGACTGAACATATAGATTCGGAAGGAATCAGACATTCAAGCCTCACCAAATTCATCGCTGTCGATGTGTGACACCGAGAATGCAGCCAAAATTTAAGTATATCGGATGAGTACCTGCCACTGTGTGGGAACCATCGCCGTTTGCCCAATAACTCGCATGGGAAATGCAAGCTGTGTAAACCGTGGATTTGGGTTGCTGGCACGTTCTTCAAATTCATTATCTTCCTTCGGATAGACTGATAGAGATATCAGCAGCATGGTCCTACGCCCCATGACTACGGTGGCAGCTTGTTGCCATGGAATGAAGTTAGCATTCGAATCCCCCCTGATTCTTGCCTTCCCAACCATCCTCAATAACGAACCTGGAAGCACCTTCAGTAAGCGTCCGGAGTCCAAGATTCTCCAAGGTCATCTTACAACAATGGCTGATATTATCGTGCGTGTACGATTCATAATAGGACAGAACTGCTGGCTGTACTATATCGACTTGGCGGCCAATATATAACTGGCAGTCAGTCAACTTTGGCCGACGATCGTGGTCTCTGCCATTCCCTACCAGGTGATGCTTACCCATCCGTCGGTAGATTGAACTGATATCTCGTAGTCAATGTCCGCATTTTCCGCGAACAACTTACCGGCTGACTTTCACCATTCCGCTGGCCCAACTCCCGTGCACGCACTCCGCAGAGAACTCTATTGGAACATCATTCGCCGTTCGGGGAGTTCGGTGGAGTGTTCGGGAACCTCGCTCGCCTCAATGCCTCCGCTGAGGCGATGCAAATGCAAACCAGATGGTAAGCCAGCAGACTTATTGGTGACGATGACATCAAGTATGGAACAACCGTTTTCGACACGTTACAAGTGCTCATAGACCTAGGCTTGCATATCTCATCACAGGAAGGCCGGGGCACCAAGAGATGCCCAAAGGCATATTCGGAGCCTAGGTGCTTCGTGTCGAGTCTTTGCTGAATACGCAAGACGAAAGACAATGCGACGTAATCATAGGGCATCGTCGTCTCGTTTGGGATGTGTAACGCAATTTTCCTAGTAGGTGTGAGCCAGGTTGACGACGAACCGTCTGTACTGGTGGATACTACTCACCTTTTTCTCGAGCCCGCAAATGATCCCGAGGATGAAAAGTGTCATTGGTCCATGATGTCCGAGGAGGTGTATGGTAGGAAGATATGAATGGAACCCGTGATTCTGGTAAAATTTCCGTACTACTGCTTTCACCTCACTAATGGTGTCAGTATTGGTACCGTAGCAATATTCACCGGCTGAACTGCCTTGGACGCAAGAGTTCATCGTGTTCTATCATCACAGCAAGGTCGCTCACAGAATCAGATGCACACACCATTCCTTCACTTCTCAGGTGCGATAGGATTCCCCGGCCGGTGGGATGCATATTGCCATGCGTTCGGTCGTCGTCGTCGTAGGATATACTACATGATACTACCGTGTGATTCATTCTTGCTTCACCTCCGCCTTGACCAGCCAGTCACCATAATATACACATTCTTCCGGGTTGACCGGTCCACCCGACTTGCAGAAATCAAAGACGGGGCATCGTCCGCAAGGAGCCTCGTGCCACCCAAAGTGCATCAACTTCTCCGTGTTGATGGCTCGATAGACGTATACACCTGCAGAGCCATCATCTTCGAAGGCGGCATAGGGCATCCCAGGTGAGGATGACCGTTTTTTGACTTTGGATTTGTACTTTGACCTGGACCGTCGCGAGCGTGAATCTGAATCCGAATCGGAGGACTCGGTGTCAGACGAGGACTCGTATTTCCGTTTCTTGGATTTGCTTTTGGAGGAGCTGGACGACGATTTGCTCTTTCCTCGTTTGCTTTTCTTCTTCCCGTCTTCACTGTCATCATCGCTCCCACTGTCACTGCCGCTATCACTATCGCTGTCTGACCTTTCAGCTTTTCTCTTTCGTTTGCTACCGCTCTTTTTCTTCTTCTTTCTGTCGTCGTCGCTCGCGCTGTCATCGCTTGCATCGGAGTCTGCCTTGCGTCGTTTCTTCTTTGTGCGTTTCCGATCGCTGTCGTCTGATTCATCTGAAGAATCATCGTCCGACGAAGACGAACGTCGTCTTTTCTTCTTGCGAGAGCTGCTGCCTTCATCGCGATCCTTGTCTTTCCTCTTCCGTTTTTTGCTCTTGCGAGACTCAACTTCGCTCTCAGAACTACTGGATTCGGCGTCATCATTTGCATTGGATTCCCAAAGGGCCGCGCCCATGGCCGGGATCTAGTTAAGTGCAGAAGGCGACTCAGTGAGAACGAAGGCGATCCACGCAACATAGCCAATACATACCCTCTCAACCTCGCCATCTAAGACGAGAACTTCCATCAGCGACTCGACGTGTTCAACACTGAGTTGCGTTTCAGTGATTCGGCTCTTATTTAGGAAGCTCTGAATCTGAGCGGGAGAGGGATATGCGGGGGAGTCGGAAATGCGATGGAGTAGTCTTTGGCCCTGGGACGACGAAGATTTTGTTCTTGGGACGCTCTGCCATGCCAGGAATGAATGCGTAACGTTTCAACGGGAGAAAGAAGATCAACTTACGCGATCACGAACAAACTTCAAACATGCTTTGAGCAACATTTTGATGAATTCCGTGTCGAGCTCTTTGTCGGTATACCACGGACCGCCTGTTATTTCAGTACTCGGCTCGAGATGGGCGAGCATATAAATCTTCCGAGTGGGATGCTGCAATGTAAATAACCATTTGTCAGCCCCTGGACAAAGGGGGAACAAGCCACACGATGGGTGATGGGAAGGGAGGGGTGCGACATAACATATAGACTGGACTGACCTGAGCACTACCCTTGATGGCCTTGATGACGCCTTTTTGCGTCAAAGACTTCAGGCAGCGGTCGAGGACTGTTTGATGCAGCTCCGTCCTGACTTTGATATGCTTTGTCCATATACCTACCATATTTCCGTTGGTTCATACGTTCATGCTGGCAAGAATACGGGTATACCTTCATTTCCAGATGATTGGATGTGACTCAAGACCAGGGCTTCTTCGGGCGACAAGTCTTTCTTGCTGAACCAAGGTGTTGTCAGTAGATGTAAAGAATGTGAGCGGTATGCAATGAACGTACGCGTCGACTTCCCTCTTCCCGACAGCACGGAACAGCACTTTGCCCTTAGCATCCTTCATCACCTTCAACAGACCTGTTGAGGCGAGGAAGTTGACCGCCGCCATGCGTGCATTGGCATCTGGAGCCAAAGGCTCTAGCTCCTTCGCCGTCAATGTCTAAACGTATCCGCAAGAGTTGAAGTGTAAATGAGACTAGACCCATAACATAGAAGTAATGATGGTTGACCTTGTCATCTGCAGCGAGTGCGGCCTGATGGATTTTCTGCTCCAAGGGGTTGAGCTTCCTCCCGCTCATCTTTACTCAACTTCCCGGGTAGTACTCCCTCGTATTTCTCGTAGCACTGGATATTGGAGCCTGGGTATATGAACGTGAAAGGGGACCGTTGGTTTCAGTCGGATATAATTTGACTTGAATGATCGTGGGCGTTTATGAGAGCGCTAGACCCAGAGTGGGTCCCAGTTTGGTAGGTATAGTGATCGATTTAAGAAGGTACGACTTCCATTCAACTCGAAAAGGTTCGAGGTCGACTTTCAGTATATGAGTAGGGCAGCACATTCTGAGAGAGTACATGTCTTATCTGAGCCATTGTATACAGCAGAGTCAAGACTGTCCCACTACAGCCTGTTTGCCGTACGCGATTGGATGCGAACTTAGATGACCAAATTTGGCGCAAGTATGAGAAGCGTGTGATATTAGTCCTCAGCCTAACTGCGGCCATCTGTCGGCCTGGGGGTGGGTTTCTTGGACGTGAACATCTCATCGAGCAGACTAAGTTCTCATGCTCGTCTGCGCATTGCCTTTGGCTCTCACATCTCTCAAATCGCTCTGAACGGGTCTCCGAGCCTCCTCTCGAGTCTCAACGCTTCACGTTCATGTCGCACTGACTTTCGCTGACCAGCACTTGCCAATGGCTATCCAATCCTCCACTGGTTCTCCAGCGAGCACGGATACGAACTCAGGGACAGTCCTTCCGTCTCCTACTGGCTCGGGTACCGGGACAAACACCAATAATCCCCCGAACCCACTCAGTCCATCGTCGTCGATACCCTTTAGCTTTCTCATTGCCTTTATCGCCCTCTTCCTCTTCTTTCTAGGTTGCGGTTTGGGAACAAGGAGAGTTGCATGGGTTTTCTGGCGGAGCATTGGTGTCTCGACTGGCAATCAGGACGGTTCCGGTGGAAGGAAGCGAAGGCAATCGCAACGCCCAGAGATTTGGGATGTGTGGCCAGAGGAGAAGGTTTCTCAGGGAAGCTGGAAGTCTATGCAGGCGAGTAGCACCTCTTTCGTTATTCACCCTTAGCGAACCGAGATGTACGTTCCTGCACATGAGAGGATAGTACATCTTGCTCGAGGCATCCTCGGGCGTGCCTCGATTGCGACAACTTTGCTTGTTTATCCACATCATGATACGATACGCTCTGCATCTTGTCATGTTGAGCTAAACTCGCTGTTATGCTAACTATATGCTTGGTATAGCCCTTGGCTATGGGCTTCATCAGACAGGTACCGTCTCAAGTAGAGCCTCCGCAGAGCCCCGCTCCTGCACCGACCTCTGATAGCGAGTCTCCTCGCTATATCCCACAACCTTCCCTCATTGCCGCCTCTCGAATCGGTGCCATGCCTCTCCCATACAGTCCACGACTTTGGGGAGGAAGAACACCCTCACACGCAAATCGGACGCGTTCCCAAAATACCAACCGTGCAAATTCGAGAACACCGGTGGCAACTCCGCCACCGCCATCCACTTCTTCTCCTCCAATCCGCAGTAACGGTACTGCAACCGCGGAAGCTTCTCCAGCATCTCTATCTGTCATACCTCCTCCATCTTCTTCATCCGCCGCCCAACCGCCCCCTCAGACACAGCAGACGCCAGCCACTACCGCTCCTCGAGAAAGCTTTTGGCGACGAATGGCTCGTCGTGCAGCAGAGCACCATTGGACACAATCCGTCTACGAAGAACTGATGTTTCGCAACCCAGCAAATCCTACACGGCCTTTAGACGGTCCTCGGCGTAACCAGGAGGCCAACAACCAAATGGCAGACGAAAGTGACGAGAGCGCGGGCAACATCACAGGGCTTCAGGTGGCTGTCCTTATTGCAATGCCTAACCCGAACGCCCCTTCCTATCCGTCGTGGAGACTTGGCAGTGGGGAAAAGACGGAGGTCGGATTGGATGTGGAGGTAGCGAGCGCGAGCTCAAGTGAGAAGGGTAAAGCGAGGGAGTCGTTCATCGAGGATGTGTTGGGTGACTATGCGCATCTCCAGACCACCCAGCGAGGAGTTGACGACATGGTTCATGAGGAAGGGATGGGGGACTTCGTGATTGGGACGGCAGAGATTCAGCCTTGGCCCTCTTTAGCGACATTATTTGTTGACCAAGGTTCACGTTCATGACGACTGCATGTGGTAACGTTATTTCCTTTCGATTCAGTACTGTCTTCACAGATTGTACAACAGCGACGTTTCAGTACTCAGTCATACCTCTGTATTTCTACTACCTGGAGATACCACTAATTGGTGATGCTACCTCACTGGCTTCTTGTGCATCATTATATCGAGAACCCTTCACCTGGCCTCCTGCGTTGTGATCGAATGAACTCAGCATGCATATTGCCCAAAGCACAGGCAGTGACGAACGCCAAGCCACCCTCCTGGGATAAGAGGACAGTATAGTGTGCGCACTTGAAGTCTTTCAATTCATTGCAAAGATAGACAAAGTATTAGAACAAGGGTTAATATGTAGCTAGATCCCGGTTGGAGGTCGAAGTCGATGACAACAAGGGCGAGTAACAAGTAGAATTTTGAACGGGATTAGCCTCATGGTAAAGTCGTGCCGAAGTAGACCAAGATGATGATCGATGATCGTTCGCTAACGATGCCTAACGTCAATCGTCGGATAACATCGTTGAAGAGAAGTAGTACGTACATTATGAAGCAGCCAACTCGCCCACATATTGACGGCCAGCAAGGGTAGTACAACTATATCGAGGTCGGTCGTCCTAGTCCGGCTGTTTGGAGCACGATGTTAGCTTTGTAACGATCAACAATTGTACGCATGCGGGACTGACGAACGGTTCTTTTAGAAGATTGTACGGCTGGCTCTCCGGATAAACGTCTGGCCTCGGGAGCGCGGTTCTGTACGTCGTGATCAGTTCCTGCACGATCAAGAAGGCGGGGAGAGCTAACGGTGTCTTTGCCGCACAAGGGTCATTTCGACCCTCTCGTGCAGAACGATCATGCGGCTCAGTTGTCCCTACCCTGCCAAATACTCTTATTCTTTGACAGGGGACCTGTACGCCGTGGTAGAGGTGCTCCGGGGTCCTGCAAAAACAAACAGTCAGCCATAGGTAATACTACAAGACCAAACATCGACTCACCGGTGGGCGCCGACGCGCCAGCAGCAATAGTGAGGTCAGCCCTAGGTACACTTGTCCAGGGCAAGGGGATATCTGCATTGCAGCATGAGTGCTCAAGGGTCCTACAAGACAAGAACGTCAGCCCCACGAGTAACATAGCAAGAACAGACGTCAACTCACCGATAGGCGTCGGGCGCCAGCAACAGCAAGGTTAGCCCTACCCCGTCAAGTACTCTTATTCCTTGGCGGGGGACATCCGCGCTGCAGCGGATGTGCTCCGGGGTCCTATATCCTCGTGCTGAGCATAGGCTTTTGGTCGCCACACGAGAGCCTCTCAGAGAGGTTGGCAGTGGAGGTGCACCAATAGTAGTGGTGGCCGCATCGAGTCGGAGAGGATGAGAGACGATGGGGGAAGTGGTAAGAGTTGCTGAGGGAGGATGATGGGATGTGCGAGGGTTTATATACCATACGGGGCAAATTCAAGTCCCGACGCGTCTTCTCGACAAGCTCGTTAGGTGTGCCAGCCCACAGATAGAAGCACGGCTGGTGTCCCAAACGGGCAAAGACCTGCCTTTTCAGGTAGGTCTTCTTTCGACGGTACGCGATCGCGACCCCCTCCGTTCTTCCAGCGGAGGATCTACATCGCGAGGCTGGCAACCACGGTACGCTACCGCTCGCCTAGGCTGTTTCTGCTCCACGCCCCGCTGACCTGTGGGGAGAACCCGTCGAGCATTGGAAGAGGGATATATGCGGGGATAATGTGAACCGTATGCGCATATATAGTGAGAGATTGGAGAGATGAGAATTAGTCGGAAACCTGGTAGAAAGGAGAATTGGTTGTTTGCGAGGCTTGGGGAAAGGGCGCATAGGATGGCTGTCTGCTCTTCTGGAGACGACGCATACGGAGGGCGCTGCTTGCAGTAAGAGATCCGCAGAGCCTTCGCTGTCTCCCGTATAGATGTTCACGCGTTCACGTCCGAGGACATGTCAATATTAGTCGCCTTTGAGCGCAAACAATCCGACAGCGCCTCGAGGTCGCAGCGAGCTGCGATACCACAGTAGCAATACGAAGAGATCAAGCCAGGACAAACTATCATCCGCGATGATTGTAGGTCGAGAGCCTCAGTTCGTTATATTTGGTCGTTAGACCGGATCCGTCTTCTTGCTGTCTGCTCTGGTAGACAGAGGAACGGAGATATAGCGGACGTTTGGGGTTGGAGCGTTATGATAGAAACGAGCATAAGCGAACGGAGGACGTAGAAGAGGAGACTCTCAGGGGCTGCAAATACAGAGAGTGGCGACAACGTCGGACTCGTCGCATGTAGAGGTCTGATAAGTATCTCGAGAGGAGGTATATCATAATTGCCAGACTACTTGATCTCGCACTCGATCTCTCGATATTGAACGTACAATCATGATGCTGTGCACCAAGGGCCATAAAGATGCGACTTGCGTGTCGTGTCGGAGGTCGCGTCGGGCTTCAAACCTTCAAGCTTCAGCAAGCACCGTAGTGGGATCGGATTGGATATTCATGGGTTTGCGTGGCTCTTCCTAGCTCAGCGGATCGATTGTAGGCAAGCTCAGTATGTTGTTAGAGGAAGCCATGGATGAGGATACTGCAGTACTAGTTGTGAGTTGAGCCTTTCCAGAGTCCAGATGTTCCTGAAGTTCGAAGGTTTGGTACGTCTGCCAGTTAAGGGAAG